>QGMK01000246.1:0-32162 GCA_007825345.1 Lachnellula suecica
TTCTTTGGTTCGATTTGATGGATAAGGGATGATTTGAGATGATAAACGAATTTCTTTGTGTCTTAGGGAAGGTGCTTAGTTTGTTTTTATGAGCGAGCAAGGGATGAGGATATAATCTCCATATAAACATTTTAGTCATTCATCGTGAGCTCAAGTGAGTGCTTCAGATTTCAATATAAGGCCGTAGGTTGGATACGTCGCCACCTCGATATGAAAAGTAACATAGGTTTGATCCTTTGAAATTTGAGCCATTAAGCTCGCGATAAAGAGGAAGGGATTCTTGTAAGATTAATAAACAGAACGAGAAATGGTGCAAACGGTTCGCGCTCTGACTGCTTTTCAGAGGAATATGAGGCTTGATTTATTCCTACTAGCTCCTTGCAATGGGGTTCTGGTGAGGCTCGGAGGGAGCACGCCCGAAATGGAGGTGGCTATTGATGCCATGCCGAGAATAAGGGCTTATCTAGTGCTGATGAAGTTCGGGAAGAGAAGGGATCAGCGTGGATTTCCCAGGAGTTGCTCTCTAGCAGAGTATCACGGATATCTTTTCCTGGCCTTAAGTTAGTTCAAGCGGATTTGGAGCTTTCCAGGTAGCATTCCGCCTTATTATTATCGCGTTTATTTTCGGTTGTGGGATTCCGTGATATGATGGGTGATGGGTCTGGGTAGCGCGTTTGTTTGTGTGTTTTATGTATCTAGAACACTTTCATGCTGGCGCCGATTTTGTTCAACTAGCAATTGCTGGACGACTATGGTTTTTGCTATATGCGACTACACACCTTCTAGAAGCGAATATAACCTGCTTAGATCATTCTCAAGTGCATTAGCTACGAAACAGCGAATCTCTTCAGGGGTAATGGTATGCAGCCAGGCTTCTCAACCCAAGTTCGAGTGGCGACGACGGGTTTATTTCTGTTGCACGAATCGGCATTTGGTCGAGGCGCGTTCAGCCTGGTAAATCGATTATTACCTTTTATAGTTCTTTTACTACGCTCATTATATGCCCATTGCCAGGATCGAGCTCGAGTTATAAGTTAGTAAGCGACGGGTGCGTCTTTGGTTTGATGAGTGGCGAGGCTTTGGAGGGAGATACACCATGCGTTCCCGGCGCGTTTTGTTTTGGTATAGATAAGTACCTCCATAGAGTCTTGATATCTCAAGTAAAGGGACATGGCCTGCGTAAACAGAACCGATAAATAGCATCGTGAGAGAAGATGAGCCGAGTCATCTTTTCTTTTGTGGAAGCTGCGGCTCAAAATGGCTGCTGCAAATGCCCAATCAATCTTAGCATCAAGTCACTCTGAGACATGACACGAGTCAAATAACGACATCTGGCATCTAAGTCTTTTTCTCTTCATCCATTACTTTTCAAACTGTATCCCATTTCTGCAAAACATGTCGCAACTCGACGTCACACACACATTCCCTAAATTCTCCCTCCTTCTAACCGAGCTTCGAATCAAAATATGGAACATCTCTTCAGCGCCGCGAATCATCCCTCTGTACTGGAACGGCCATGACCTCGAAACGCCCAAATATATTCCAATCATCCTACATGTCAACTGCGAAACTCGAGCTCTGGCACTTCAAACATACCAGCACGTTGACCTTCGTTTTGCCACCTCGACCGATGGACTGCGTCGCTGCCTCGTCCACAACACTAGTACACGATCGGTCTGGGTAGACTTCAAACAAGATACTCTCTGCTTCTATGGTAGTTTTTGTTCTCCCGACAACGGCCATTGGTTGCAAAGGCTGGCAAAGACGCAATATCTCGCTCTGGAAGCATTCCAGCCGGACGCAGCAGTACTTTTCAAAAATCATCTGCCTCTTTTGAAAACAATCACTTTTGTGAAAGAAGCAAAACACCCAATTAATTGGTGAAATGGAACAGCAGAGGAGCTGTGCGATTATTACTTCGTGGACGCTAAGGAGGACTTTGATGAAGTGAGCCGGCAAGATCTTACGCGGCACCCACTATGGGCTGTGGGCGCGTCGTATTCCCTCGACGAGATAGAGGGGCTGGGGAAGACGCTGGGAACGATTAGATTTAGGCTGTGTGATATATCAAAGGAGGAGAATAGGCGGCGCGAGAAAATGGAGAATGAGGATGGATTGAAAACCCTTGTGGGTGTGTGTCCACCGGATTTTGTGCTGGCGGGAAAGTCGGACAAAAGAATAAACTGGGATTATCAGGTCGGTAAAATGACTTTACAGGCGGACGTAGAAGGAATGTTGTGACACTGTGATGAGAGCGCAATATGGAGGAAGGGGGAAATATATATTATTATGATAACCCGGCCACTGGCAAAATATGTTCTCTAAAAGCAAAAGTTCAATTAGATTTTGGTCTTACACCAATTGATGTTCAACTAAGCTAAATGCAAGTATTCCTTGATCTCAGCAATCCATGTTCTTATCCAGGCTGTGACCGACTTCCATTCTAACTTGCTCCTATGGCCGGCTCCTCTCAAACCTTTCAGTAACAGTCGCGCAACTCTCATAATACATTCAAGAAATATTTCAATCACGAGCTTGTCTTTTTTCTGCGTGTCTCTTGAATCTTCGTCCTCTTCGTTGTCATTCTTTGCATCAGGTATCTTGACTTTGAACGCCAAAATGAATATCAAAGTACTACCAAGAATAGCAACAACAAACCCAACACTACATCTGTCCAGCCAACCCCTTTGAATATATATTGATCGCAAGCCCCAGCCACCTCAGATGGCAGGACATCAACAAACCCCGGCTCCTTTGCAGCGCTACCTCGCATATGATCTCGCAGCGCGATTTGAGTCCTAGCAAGCGAAGTGGCAAAGAGACTCCTCGCTTCAACCTTCCATTGCTCTTCAGCGAGTCTGAGCGAGTTATAGACCACGAGTTTGGTCGATGCATCCAAGGCCGCTCCGCCCCGCAGAAGCAGAGAATGACATATACTTGACTTATCGAGCGCTAGCTTGAGCATATACAGGCCGTTCTTCTCAACAGGGTCCTGTAGTTCAACAATTGGGTTTTCGGACTTGTCCCAACAGAGGTCTCCTGCCGCGGTGCAGATGGTTGTTTTGTCTGTGCAGGCTAAGACTGTGGCGACCGGATCGTCGTTCATCCAGAGGAACTTGTCGCCGATCAAGCGCCGTCTGTTGGCGGGGAAAATGGGATCGAGACGTTGTTCTGGGTGGAAGTTTCGCTGGGATGCTACAAGCATCAGTGTTATGAAGGGGTTCTCTGCTGGTCTGAATTCTGAGATGGGTTGCCAGCCCAGATCACCGTTTGCGGCCACTCTGCAAAATGTTCTGCAAAGGGTCAGTATTTGTATTGGTTGATAAAGTGAAGAGAGTCGTACTCAACGTTGTAACCCGCACCGGTCCAAGTTGGGAAGTTGGGAAACGAAATCCAGGTGAGATTGCCCTCTTCAAGTCCGCCCAATTGTCCATAATAGTATTCCATTAGCTCTGTATCGACATCGAAATCAATGTACCCTTGCCTCTGAATGGGAGCACAAGTTGAACTTCGGTTGAATGTGTATCCAATAGGGACGTTGATCCCCAGGTCTTTAGACCTAACCAAACTAGTGTGCAAAGTGTAAGCTTGCGAGTCCCCTTCTAGGCAGAAGCCACTGGAGAACGGACATGCGTCGTGCTCTTCCTCTTGGATTGCGATATTTTGAGTTATGAAAAAGTTGCATCCGTCAGCACCGGAAGATGCATTGTAGCAACTTCTGGCATACTGTCCAGACCCCAATTCTTGCATGTAGTTGAACGGTGACAGGATATCGACAGATGGATCCAAGGCCCATTCTCCGCATTGGGTAGAGGCAGAGGAGACGGTGGTGTCTAGTGCAAGTTGCGCTGCGTAGATTGTTGCGATTGTAGCGCCGATGAAGACCAGAATGGCTGCCGTGGCAAGCATTATATTAAGGAGAAAATGCTTCCACGTTAACCACTTCTTCAAGTGCTCTGCTGTACTTGATTCTGGACCGGAGCGGAAAGCTTCGAAGGCGTTTAATAGGTATCGGAGTGCAACACCCTGCGCTGTTTCTCGGGACATGAGTATTTCTAATTTTGTTTTTGCTCGGTGGGGGTTATTATTGTCCCGTATTAATGAGTCGTGCTCATTTGGTTCCACAGCCGTTCCGCGTTCTGGTGGAGCTTCATTTCCATCAGACGGAACAGGGCCTCCTCCGTTATTCCCGTCATAGTCGGTTTCGACGACAGTTGTAGCAGAAGTTGATGAGTTTCTGACTCGTTGCAAGCGTATTGTTTCTTCTTGGCTTTCGGGAAGATTTCCGGAGCCGTGTCCGACCGTCCCGTTAACTGAATGAAGGCTGTTTGGAGATGACTGTTCGTTCGACGAAGATCCGTTGTCGTGGTCATGATTATCTGGAGGAGAAGGCTGAAGAGGGTGATTCGTCCAGTACAGTTCGAATAAACGACGAAGAATGATAAAGAGGAGTGGCGCGGCGAGTGAGAGAGTGACAGCAACAAGACTCGTTAGAATGCCCGCATTTCTCGTCTTTAAAGTCCATATTCTCTCTGTGAAAGTTGCAAGTTAGATCATTCGGTGCATTGTACCGCTTTGTTGCTTACGCATGAAAAAACCACGGCGGTGATCCAGCCAGCTGACAATACCGCTGTGAACTTCTGGTGTCTCCACCATCGTGACGTCCCTATTGACGAGATTCTTTCAATGTAGGAAATAAATAGGTAGATAGGGTTGGAGAACGAAAAGATAATGTCAGGCTCGCTCGCACTAGGGCCGGGGTTAACGATGTTACCAGACTGAGTTGCACAGCCCCTGGGAGTTTCAGCCTCTCGATGCAAGGCTTTCTCCAGGGCTGAAAGGAAACTCCGTGTAGCACGAGACACTATCCCGTCCCGCGATTTAGTGAGGCTTAGACAGTCGCAACAATAAGATACTTGTAATTAGTTGAACTCAGGATTTCTGAGGTCTGCAATGAGAATGAAATGAAAAGTGGCTAGGATTAAGTCACACCAAAGAACCAGCAGCTGAAATAATACGAAATGTCGAATGCATATTGATCATTTATCTATTGAAAAGCCTAGCTATAGCCCTGAGGCCTTGCATGTCACAATTCGTACATAGCGGTACCTATTTTATATAGATTAATTGGCGGTTCAATATACTTGGAAGACTTTATTCTCGTAGGATTCATTTTATTGAATACTTTTGACTGACTTTACGCTGCTACCTGAACAACTGCCATCCTCGGACCAACTTTCTCGCCCTGCGGTACCTCCCACAGCTTTTCCACCGTAGGACCCTTCTGCCCATGACACGGACACCCAGCCATATGCGAATATGCGTCTTTCAGCTCCACGTTCCCCGCCGCCGCGGTGATCATCTTCAACTGATCCTCCGTGAAATTCGACGGGCTGCTTCCTTCCTCATCCTCATCTTCGCTACTACTGCCTTCCTCATCCGCTATCCTCGGCGCTTGAGCAGCCGCCGACCCAAACCGTTGCAGACTCAACCCAGCATCTTCCTCCTCATCATCCTCAATAGCATCCTCGTCGTCTTCTAAATCGTCCTCTAGTTGAGGCGGCGGCGGCGGACTCCTGCGACCGTCTCTTAGGCCGCTGCTGGGATTGCTCTTCCCGCTAAAGCTCACCCGTCGTTTCTCTGCTGGTGTGGGTTCGGGCACAAAGTCATCTTCGGCATCTTCTTGCTCTTCCTCAATTTCTGCGATTCGGAGACGCAAGTTGTCTAGTGTAAATGCGTGACCTAGGATGAAGCGGAGGTTTCTGTCGGGGCGGTCGGCTGCCAGTTGGAGCTTGCATCTGGCTGTGTGGGCGATTCTGATTGTATCCGCGACTGACATTTTGATGTTGAGAGCTTATGTGTAACTGTGGAGGTTTTGATGGAGACACAGAGTATATCAAGTGCTTTGACAAAGAAATAATGAGACAGCTAGCTCAGAAAGATAAAGAATTGGGAGTGACTCAGTTCCACGCTAATGGTGGGCTGGAATGCTGACTGTGAATAGCGGGGTATGAATGCGGGGTGTGATTGGCTGTGGAATTTTGGATATATAAGCACAAAGGCCTCGCGATTTGTAATGTGTCCAGGTATCAAAGTTGTTCATTATTAATACCAGAGCTCAAACTTCTTATAGTTGTCCTTTATCGGCGTTGAAATAAGTATATCTTCATATCACTTTTGACCTTGACGCACGAGCCACCTTCTCGCTTCGTTCAGGGGTAAAAGGGTCTAGAAAAGGGGGAGTGTTTCGCGGAATCTCTGACATTCAATCTTATTTGCTGTATTTTGCCGTATTGTGCCTTTTGATTCCTATCTCTTATTCACGGAGATTTATTGTTACGGGTCCAAGAGCTCGATCTCATAGCTCGCGTAGATGGAAGGCCCCACACCTTTCAAATCATTTTCAGCCAGCGGCACTCCAATGTAATACTGTTATTGATTAGCTTCATTTCATGCAAATTCAATATTTCAGGTAGGACTATAAACGAATTTACCTCGAAAGTCCCGTTACTTCCCAAGCTGCCCACCGAAACAGTCCCTTCCCAGTTCAAAGTGTCTTGCGTCCCATTCTCTGCGACAAACTTGGTCGTCATTAGGCTATATGCTTTCTGTGACGTTTCCAAGTACGTGGCACTCTCAATGTACCCCAGTCGTATTGCTTTCAGGAACGAAGCAGTAAACATTGCCGTCGCACTGCTTTCGATGTAGTTACCCTTCATGCCTGGGTATGGTTCATCCATAACCAGCCACCAACCGCCACTTGTATCCTGAGATGCTTTGACGCCCACCGCCAAGCTCGTCATGTAGCCCAATAACCTCTCATACCCGGAATGAGACTTTGGAAGGTAGTCTAGGACGTCGATCAGAGCCATGAAATACCACCCGACAGCTCGATCCCAAACATGAGGCGCCGCACCCGTCACGCTATCCGCCCAGACTGCAACTTTCGACTCGTCGTACCCATGAACGAGTAAATTAGTGGTTTTGTTCCGGCAATGTTCTTCAATGAGATCAAATTGTAGGATAATATCATCCCATGCTGTCGCATTGCTCGAATCAAATAACTGAGTCCACTGCGCGTAGAAAGGCTGGGCCATGTATATCCCATCAAGCCACATCTGGTTTGGATACGTAGGCTTACGGTGCCAAAACCCACCCAGTGGTGTCCGTGGCTGACGATCCAATTGAGCCCTCAACTGGCCAGCTGCAGTTTTATATCGCTCATCTTGCGTGCTTAGGTACAAGAATAGCAAATTCGGGCCAATGCGGAGATCATCGAGGGAGTATAGAGAGGTCGAGTAATCTCCTCCTAGGTTTCCGGATGCGTCGACGAAGGAGTCGATTTGGGATTTTATGTAGGCGTAATAAGTTGTGTTTCCGGTTTTGTTGTAGGCTAGTTCAAAACCGCGGTAGAGAACTGCGTTGGTGTAGTGTCGGTCTGGTGTTACGCCGCGCGTGATGAAGGAGTCGCTCATCCAGGTTGAGTATGGTTGTGCGCCATAAGCAACAGTTGTTAATGCCACAAGGACAGTGAAGCAAGAGAGACTGAACATGACTGAAGAATGAGAGAGCGATGAGCGGACGTAACAAATTTGAGATTCAGGATCGTATTATAAGTGTTGCCAATTTCCAACTGCATCATTCAAAGTCTCTGTCTTCCATTGAGATTGGGATCCGGACCTGGACAATAATCCTCCGTCTTGGAAGGCACAAGGATGAACTTGGCATGTCGGTCGTCTTTTCAGTCCTTGCCAATGGCGAATTTATCCGTTTCGTTTCTGGCTGAGTGAGCTGCGGGGGCTGACGGTCATGACCCTATTTGGACACAATATCTTGGCACCAGCTTGGCTCTTAGGCACTCCTCAACTTGGATCGTCGAACCTCACGCGTGAGTTAAGGCAGATGCCTGTGATATTACAATATTAATCCGAATGCTCCACCTCAGATGCGAAATCATTCTGCACTCATGGAAATTACACGCACTTTCTCAATGGGAAATTTTCTTTCAAGCGAAAAAGCTAGATTATTTTACATCTAGAAAGCGAGACCATTTTACTGTTTTCCACTGCTTATACCAAGTGAAACATTTCTAAAAGGATTATATTCGGATAGATACGGCATATAACAGCTAGTATAAATGGTTTCCACTTGCTGAACCGAGACGACCGAACTCTGGCAATTAACAAAGCTTCTGCGTGATGAATGAAAGAGGTGCGTGAAGGAACTAGGTGCATGAAGAGACTACTAAAGCCTCAAGGTAACTACTGGTTATGGGGCTTTGGATATATGAAGGACAGGCCGGTAGCAGGCAAGTCAGTGAAACCACAGAAGCTCTCAAGTTCCTCCTGGCTTCCTGCCATGAACCACAGTTCTAGTAGACGAGTCAGTATCTGTATATTTAAGAACAGCAAGGCTTACATAGCAACAAATGCATGCATAGAAGGATCCTTCATGTCTCTCTTTACCCCTTCAATGAAAGTCTTGATCTCTTCACCCGACAACCCCGCAGCTCCCAAGAATCTCGAACTAGCTGCCTCAAGCCCAGCCAGGGCCAGAATTTGCCAATGCATTCCAAGATCCTTATAGTGATCCCCTTCAGCCCAAACACCAAGCGGACAGTAAAAGACCCTCTCAGTAACACCTTCAAACCCAATCTCTTCCATCCATCGCTTGTAATGCTTCACATTAGTCCAAGGACGTCCCAGCTTCGCAGCACCTGCAACAATCATCTCAATGGATCTATACAAGTAAGAATCTATGGGAGCGTCACCAATCCATTGAGCTGGAAATATAATGTCTTGCATCTCGAGGTAGCCGTTTGTAGCAAGCGAGTCGAATGCTTTGCGAAGAATGGATGATGGATCTTCGAAGCATGATATCACCGCGCGGCCGTGGATGTAGTCGAATTTCTCGGGGAAGTCCCAGTCGCTTTCTGCATCGTGGATTTTGAAGCGGCAATTTGGGGGTGGGCTTTCTTGTCAGTGCTTGTTGAGTATGTTGACTACGATGACTCGTAGTGCTGACTTACGACAATGGTTGCATGGCGCTCAAGTCAATGCCAAGGACTTGACTAGATGGGTATTGTTTGGCTGAAAACTGGTTAAAGTAGCAAAACAGTCGACTGGGCCAGGTCTTACCAAAATCAATAGCCCAGATACCGGTACCTAGCTCAGAATCGGCAATTAACTTGAAAGAGGTAAGGAGGATTGCGGAATAATATACCAGTGCCTATATCAAGAACATTTTGGATTTTTTGGCTGATAGGAGCAAGATGTAACTTTCCGTACAGGGCCAACGTGAAGGCTTTGTGTTGATAGTCTGTTAAACTATTAGTAGTGTAATGTACGACCGATAGGGAGTGATTGGTACCGAGTCTATTCTGTTCTTCCTGGAGGAGAAGTCAGAAGTATGCCACAAACTTGAACTTTCTCCACTGACTTTATCGTTCGGCAAGTTATACTCTATTAGGAGTAAGAGGTTAATCGAGGTTATAAGTGCAGGAACATTGAACTTACTGCCTTCTTTATACTCGAACGTTCGCTCACCGGAGCGAATATTCTCGTCGGCTTCAGAGTTCCTCGAGAACATATCAGACAGCAAATTCGACAATATGTTTTAAGGCTCTCACGAAGATTCCAATGTAAAAGCGACAGCACTATGATCACGCTACAAAAACAAGGTTTTAGAATTTGTCGAGGTCAAGAACTGCCTTCGAGAGTTCAGTGTATCCATAGGCTTACGAATTGATTGCCGAGGTTCTTATCTACAGTAGGTGGCGGTGAGTTGATGCCAGTTCTCCACGGCTCTCCTGCTTGTACAGGCGCAGCCTCGCCAGGTCTGGAGTCTGAATCAGAACCCGATTCCTGTGACATATTGTTTTTAGTGCTGAGTTTTATAAGGATATGCGTATATTGTGTTGAACGTAGGTTTGAAATCGAAAGCAGGAGATCGTGCCTGTCTAACCGGAAACCGAGCGGGGGAGATACTGAGAGGCCGGTTCTGGCTTAGCGGTATCAGCTTGAATGCAAAAGAAATTATTGAAAAGCCATGATTGATCTAGAACAGTATAAATTATGTAATATATCGACTTTCGTGCTGGGAGTTCCCGGAGGATTCTTGTTATTCACGTACTTGCTCAACCTTCACCACGACACCTTTCGTATCAGATCTCGGTACTCCCATAATCATATCTTTCGCGACATCGATATCCCGTTCCCGGACCACCAAATCAACATTAAAATTGAAACGCCGGAACACCTTTGCCACAATGAGATACATCTCAGCCCACGCAAGATTGATTCCCAAGCAGGACCTTGAGCCCCTAGAGAAAGTCACCAGATACCGTTGCAAGTTGTCGCTTTTGAGCCATCGCTCTGGTTTGAAAGTCGTAGCATCAGGAAAGATTCTTTCATTCTCGTGGATCAAGAGTGGAGTCATGCTAATGGTTGTACCTGCAGGAATTAGCTTGCCGCCATATATGAGTGTTCTCTCAGGGAAAGTTCGTGAGTTGCGATGGGTGACTGGGTGTGACATGCGAAGGCCTTCGCGGATGACTGCTGTCAAATATGGCAAGTTTTCCAATGTCTGGAGATCCACGTGGCTCGAAACTTGGGGCGTGACCGTTTTCAGTTCTTGAAGGAGCTTTCGCTGTACTTGGGCATTGGTTGCGATGTGATAAGAGAGGACTTTGAGTACGTATGCCCTGTCACAAGTCAGACATGAACGGCTAAAAGCTTACGGGTACATGTTATGGTCTTGACTCACGATGTACCAGATCCCGCGGTGATAAGACTGAAAGCCTCATCGCGGAGACGGTCTCTTCCCTTCTCCAGAGGTGATAGTTTGCTTTGGAGTAGCTCGTGAAATACAGTTCGATGGCCTGATTGCGTATGCGACAGGTCCCTTTCGTGGCGGATATCTTCGACTTGTAAGGCTAACCTCTGGAAACATGTTAGTATTCGGCGTCTTTAGAGGTCGGTCTGGGCATTCTACTTCTCTCATGTCTAGAATGTCAGTCATAGCGGGGCTAATTACTCTCATTAATCGGTCCTGGAAAGCTGTTAGTCAACACTCACTTGTGATTCTTTGCGTGGTATTTCTTACTGGTATCATATACAATGATTTCATGAGCCAAGGTACGTGAATGTTCTTAGATGTATGTCAGCAAGGCTTTTAAAGTTTCTTGGGGAATCTCCTACCAGCAGACTTATCTCAAGAAATTAGTCAATGTCGTCAAAGTTTTTGCGACCAAAGTCTGGCTTCAGTATCGTCTCAGGATCTGTCGAGAAACAGTACTCATTCATGATATCCAACGTAAGAGCTGAATAGCAGTACTTCAAGTCAATTGGTTCTCCTGTCTCACACGCGTCATCCAAGCGATTGCACATTTTGTCTATGATGGCTTGGACGAAGGGCTCGAGTTCAGAGACGAAACGCTTCGAGAAGAACGGATTTAGAGCCCCACGTCTCATGCGATGAACATCGTGATCTTTTGTTCCGATAGCCTTGTTAGAATTCTTGTCAGCCTCCTTGGTAGTACGTAGAATATATGTTGTACACACTGCAGGGTAAGGCCCAAAGACGTTAGCTACTCTATAAGGCTTGTCTGCTTTTCCATTGGTGATGTTGAAGACTTCGTCAAAGAAATCGGGATCCATGACGTGCAAATCATCTGGATTCAACCGTACGATAGGTCCTGTGTAGTACTCAGAGATCAGTCTCGTTGAAGAAAGGTAATTCTGACTTACCATATTTTCTATGGATATCTTTGAGCTTAAAAGTGTATTGTCCCCCTCGGACCAAGTCATAATACCATTCAAATGCATACGTTGCGATGGCGAGTTTCGGGCCCGGGAACCCAGCTAGCGGGTGATAGAAAAATCGATAAGTTACTTTAGATAAAACCCAGAGAGAAAAGAATATTCCAATAACAACCGTGAGGTGTACGGGGTCCATCGCGGTTGAGATATTCGGTGCCAGATTGTTGAGCGACTTCAAAGACCAGAGTTGGAGAGATGGCCAACTTTAAACGTAATTCTTGAAATCGATTGCAGCTATCCCACTGTATATATATCTGAAACCTGTTATAACCAACCGTGTGGTTTATCACTGGCCGTTGAGTCTTCGTAGCCGTTGGGAGCAAGCGTATTATGACGAGTTCATAACCAACAGCAATTCCAACTGCATTGCATGCCACCAATGAGGAGATACCAGTCACCCCAGAGACAACAACTCCAACAAGCATATGTTGCGGCACTAGCTGCCGGCTGATCTCGTAGTCAATATGCTCTGATATTCCACTGGGAATAGCGAGGTGTGCGAAGGATTTCGTCATGTTGCCCAAGCTCTGGAGTCAGACGTTGGGTCGGGTTATGTTGGAGAGTGAGCATGAAAGTGGTGGGCATGTCCCAGCTTGAGAGTCTCCAGATGCTGTCGTGGGTGATCCGAGGGAGTTTTTTGGGAGGTTGGTGGGGAGGGGCCAAGTGGGTATGGAGATTGAAATACCGATATACGGAAGTCTGAGAAGACAGGGGAAACAATTGATGAGAAAGCATCACTGGTGCGTTGAAGTTTTGGCTCAACTTGGTTCACAGCAGACAAAAGGAACCCGAGTTGGTGGAGTCTGGAGAGACGTAACCTAGGTCGTGTCACACTTCTACACATCCTCAGAGAAAATCAGCAAATCGGTGACTATCCAATTGAAAAAAAAGAGCAAACAATGTCTTAGATCTATCCATCTGAAGTCCAATCGCAAAGTCTATATGACAAGACCAAAAACAGCAGGGGCCTGAACGAAGAACAAAAGAAGCTTCGAAGTCGGCTGCCCGCATTGGCAGCACAAGCTTTGTGCTATTCACACCGGGAACTTTACCCCATTGTGAAGTTTGTCGCAGCGCAGATGTATTGCCAATATTTGTGTAAAATTGTAGAAGGCCCTCGCCCGAATGCTTTATTACTTTGGATCCGCTTCCAGAAACTCTACAGCCTGTGCCATCTCCAGCGGCTCCCAGCGTCGGCGTCCGAGACTTCCCAGCGTCGCCTTCATTCTAAGTGGGGGCATGACCCAGTACCCATCCATCGGACGCCCCCTCGAGTACGACTGCACACTGAGATGCTGGCTGCGCTGTGATCAGCTGGACGGGGTCTGGGCTTGTAGAGTGCTTCTTTGCAGTGAGAAAGTGAGAAGGAGAAGATGGAGGAATGTCCCAATTCTCGTGGGTGATTTGGAAGGGTATCTGAATTCAGTGGAGAGGCGCCCAAATGCAAGGTTTCCCACCGTTTTTCCCACGCCAACGCCACGCTATGCATCCCAAACCCCTTTATAACAGATCAAAATCATCCAACATCTCCCTATACTTAAGTATATTCCTCTTAATCTTACTGCCATCAACCCACGTCACAAAATCCTCCATGCTCCTCGTCACCAAAAACGCCGTATCAGTAACCGTTTCAGGACCACACCGTACGTGCCCCTGCTCTATCATTTTCGTGGCGGTTTGAATTGTCTCGGCCATGCGCAGGCGAGTCATGACGACGGGCAGGCGCCGCCGGCAGAAGGCGGAGACGGTGACGTTCTTTTCGACTTCGGAGAGCTTAGCGGTTGAGGCGGTGGAGGGGAGTATGCCCATGTCGTGCAGCTTTTCAAGGAGGAGTTTTTCGTGCTTCAGGCGGAAGGCGGAGTCGGGGGGCATGGAGGCAAGGCGGTGGGCTAGTTTTTTGAGGTCCTGTAGATGGTCAGTCAGGTTCAGTATATTGACGCTTCCAGATCAGATGAAGAGTTATGACGGGTCCAGTAAGGTATTTGGGGGAAACGTACACCGCATAGTCGATTATACTTTTGGTAGTCCCCAGGTTTTTGTATGTTGTACCTCCTTATGACTGCCGTATCTCTATGGTCGTTGTCGCCCTTGTATGTGGTAAAGTCGACTTTCCGCAGAAGCTTCTGCTCATGATGTTTGAGTTTGCGAACCATCTTGAGGCAGCTTTGAAATTTGCGGTGTACTTTGTGAAGAGGTTGGGCGTGAAACCCCCGCCAAAATAATTTTGAAGCGTCTCAGAGGCGGAATAACGTTAGTGCGGCGCTAAAAATTGTCCCTGGAGCTTCAGGAGCGAACGACAAACGATGCTCCAAATTCCGTGAGATATCCAACCAAGACAGTTGCATAGGATTCGGAAGAGGAGCCTTCTAGGAATTGATATGTCGCCCCCGCGATTACAATGCCTCAATACGGCGAAACGCATGTCGAGAAAGGCTCCAAGTCTGCGAGCTGGATTCTCTACATCTCAAGTCGTTCGCGCTGGTATTCCACTCCCTCTATTTCTGCCATAAAATCTAACATGTGCAGACAATGGTTCCAATCGCTCCTCTACCAGCGATCTTCTCGATAGTCTAGGTGCCCCAGCACCCTCCAGACCTGTCCGATCCGAAGGAAACAACGCTCCCATGAGATACCAAAACATCCAACTCCCAACCCGTCAAGTTGATCGAACCCCCTCCACCTCCTTTGGAAAAAGGAACCTCCCAACCGGAAAAGCCGGAGCAACCCAGAATGCTTTAAACCTCATTTCCAAATTCGGCCGCAGAGACAGAGAAGCGTCTGCTCCCTCCAACGAAACAACAGAAGTTGTTCCTTCGCAGCCCGATACTGCCAGAGTAGATACGGAAGCGGAGTTGAAAAACAATAAGCTTGCTGGTAGCGTGACGAAGATGATTACGCGGCGGTGGAAGGTTGGAGATGTGTATGCGCCGCATGATATGAGTCCGGTGGAAATGGAGAAGTGGAGGCGGAGGAGTCGGCCTTCGGTTGATGCTTTTGACGTTTTGGATATGAATCCATTAGATCATTACCGGGTATGTCTTCCAAATTTATCGGGAAGATTAGAAGCGGTAACTAACTCTTTTAGAACTTTTCGATCATGTCAGAATATATGACCGAGATGGGACGGATCAAGCATTCAAAAGACACTGGCTTGAGACCGGTGAACCAGAGGAGAATTGCGCGGGCTATCAGGAGGTCAATTGGAATGGGACTGATGCCTAGTGTTCATAGGCACCCGGAGATTTTGCAGAAGATGGTTGAAAGGGAGAGGTACGGAGCCACTGGGCGTGCAGGTCCTAGTACTGTTGTAGGGCCCGTGTAGCTATGGCTGTGAGATGTAATATACTTGTATAAAGATTATACTTTCGGGGGGTTGTCACTTTGGTCTCCTTTGTCTCCTCCTGTCATTTGTTCTGGTAAACTTGATGTGCCAAAGACTAGCTGGAAGACTTGTATTATGTAAAGCACCTTCCTCCAAATGAGTGATACTAGCAAACCCAGAAAGCCATTGCCATTTAAAATTCGGACTAGCTCCCTCACCTTATGCAAATTATACCATACACATTAATAGTTTTGTATCTTGTATTCTTTTACTAGTGATTGAAATCCGATCCGATTCCAGATCCATTCGCATACCTACCTCGCGGTGGACGAAAAAAGCGATACCAAATATTAAAGCAGAACTGTGATTTGGGACGTTTTTAAATGTTCTACGGCGTGTGAGACATTGAAAATGCTACTTTATAATCGGTTTGTTTAAATAATTATCTTTGCCATATATCGCAGGCTGGGTAAAAGCGGAGCCTACCTAGGTAGGTAGATTTCGAGTCAGCTGAGACCAGTCCCGAATTGGACAAGGCAGAACCCGTGACTCAGCCTTGTTTCCCAAAAAATATACATTACTGCCAGATCCAGAACTTCATTTACTTGAGCTTCCCACTACACAAACAACTACGAAATGTCCGGCCGCCGAGATTTCCTCAGCCAGCCCGCGCCCGAAAACTACGTTGCTGGTCTCGGTCGTGGCGCAACCGGCTTCACCACCCGATCTGATCTGGGTCCTGCGCGTGAAGGGCCGAGTGAAGACCAGATCAAAGAGGCTCTCGCAAAGCGCGCCGCACAACTCGGAGCAGCAGCGCCTACAGCTTATGGTGCGCCCGAGAAGAAAGAAGAAGACGATGGCGACGACGAGCGCTTCCAGGATCCGGAGAATGAGGTCGGGCTGTTCGCTGGCGGGGCATACGACAAGGATGATGATGAGGCAGACAGGATTTACCAGGAGGTAGATGAGAAGATGGATAGGCGGCGCAAGGCAAGAAGGTTGGTCTCTCCGTTTTTTAAATCCCTACCCCCCTCCGTTGCCATGGGTGGTTTATCATATATGCGAATAGATGAGCAGATTACCGACGTTTCTACCTACAGGGAAGCACGCGAGAAAGCCGAACAAGAAGAACACGAGCGGAATAATCCGAAGATTCAGCAGCAGTTTGCGGACTTGAAAAGAGCGCTGGGAACAGTCAGCGACGAGGACTGGGCGAATCTACCCGAGGTTGGAGACTTGACGGGCAAGAACAGAAGGACGAAGCAGGCGCTGAGACAGAAGTTCTATGCCGTTCCTGATAGTGTTATTGCTGGCGCACGAGATTCGACCGAGCTGGGAACAACTGTCGCGGATGATGGTAATGCTGGTGGGGATACGGATGCTACCATGACAAATTTTGCAGATATTGGAGCAGCCAGAGACAAAGTCCTAAAGGTCAGGCTGGATCAAGCATCTCAAGGAAGTGGAACAGATTCTATTGCTGGAAGCGCTACGAGCATCGACCCTAAAGGCTATCTCACCAGTCTGGCAAAATCACAAATAAACGAAGGAGAGGCGCAAGTCGGTGATGTCAAGCGTGTACGCGTTTTGCTAGAGTCAGTCATCAAAACAAACCCTAAGCATGCGCCAGGTTGGATTGCTGCTGCGCGATTGGAGGAGTTGGCTGGCAAGACTGTAGCAGCTCGCAATATCATCGCAAGAGGTTGCGAATTCTGTCCTAAAAGCGAAGACACCTGGCTGGAAAATATACGCCTGAACGACAACCACAACGCCAAAATCATTGCTTCCAATGCTATTCAGAAAAACGACCGTTCCGTACGATTATGGGTTGAAGCTATGAAGCTCGAGTCAGAATCTAGAGCGAAGAAGACGATTATTCGAAAGGCTTTAGATCACATCCCGCAATCCGTCATGCTCTGGAAGGAAGCTGTTAATCTGGAGGAAGATCCCGCCGATGCACGACTTCTACTAGCCAAGGCAACCGAGATTATTCCACTTTCCGTCGAACTATGGCTCGCTCTGGCTCGACTGGAGAGTTCCGAGAATGCACAGAAGGTTCTGAACAAAGCTCGTAAAGCCGTACCTACTTCCCACGAAATTTGGATTGCAGCTGCTCGACTTCAAGAACAAATTGGCAATGCAGCCAAGGTCAATGTCATGAAGCGTGCGGTTACAGCATTGGTGAAGGAGTCTGCTATGTTGAAGCGAGAAGAGTGGATCACCGAGGCTGAAAAGTGTGAGGAAGAAGGTGCGATCTTGACTTGTGGTGGTATAATTCGTGAGACTCTGGGTTGGAGTCTTGACGAGGATGATGATCGCAAGGAAATCTGGATGGAAGATGCAAAGTCAAGTATCAACCGAGGACATTACGAAACTGCTCGCGCGATCTATGCCTATGCTTTACGAGTATTCGTGAACAGCAGAAAGCTTTGGCTGGCTGCTGCAGACCTAGAGAAGAACCACGGCACAAAGGAGGCATTATGGCAGCTGCTAGAGAAAGCAGTTGAAGCATGCCCCCAAAGTGAGGTTCTGTGGATGATGTTAGCGAAGGAGAAGTGGCAAGCTGGCGAAATTGACAACGCTAGAAGAGTCCTGGGTAGAGCTTTCAATCAAAATCCGAACAACGAAGATATTTGGTTAGCTGCTGTCAAGCTCGAAGCGGAGAATCAGCAACCAGATCAGGCCAGAGAGTTGCTGAAGTCTGCACGGCAAGAAGCACCAACAGACCGCGTATGGATGAAGAGTGTAGCTTTCGAACGACAAGCAGGCAATATAGAGGCTGCGCTAGATCTCGTCAACGAAGCTCTGCAGCTCTTCCCTAGCGCAGCGAAGCTATGGATGATGAAGGGGCAAATCTACGAAAGCGAAGGCAAACTTCCTCAAGCTCGCGAAGCATACAGCACAGGTACAAAAGCATGCTCAAGATCAGTATCTCTCTGGCTTCTCTACTCCCGACTGGAAGAGAAGACCGGAGCTGTCGTCAAAGCCCGCAGTGTACTTGACCGAGCACGCCTGGCTGTCCCCAAATCCCCCGAACTCTGGACCGAGTCCGTCCGCATCGAACGCCGCGCCAACAACATCAGCCAAGCTAAGGTCCTCATGGCCAAGGCCCTACAAGAAGTACCTAAAAGCGGTTTGCTATACACAGAATCCATCTGGCACCTCGAGCCCCGAACACAACGGAAACCTCGCGCCCTGGAAGCTATCAAAAAAGTCGACAACGACCCCATTCTCTTCGTCACCATCGCGCGAATCTTCTGGGGCGAGCGAAGACTGGAAAAGGCACAGAATTGGTTCGAGAAAGCTATTCTGCTGGATGCCGATCTCGGCGATACATGGGCGTGGTACTACAAGTTCTTGCTGCAGCATGGTACAGAAGTAAGTTTTTCGTTCTACGGAGATATTGTTGATGTAAGGACTAATGTGATGCAGGAGAAACGCGCGGATGTTATCGCCAAGGCTGTGCTTAGTGAGCCCAGGCATGGGGAGGTGTGGCAGGGTGTTGCGAAGAATCCGAAGAATGCTGGGAAGGGCATTGAGGATATACTGAAGATTGTGGTTGGTTTGCTGGAATAGGGTGGGGGTGAAAGTTGTAAGATATTGCGCTGCGGGTGCTGATGCAAAATGCAGTAGAACAAAAGACAAATATTCCAATAAATCCTCTGCCGTAAGATCGCTGTATATTCCCAAGTGGGGAAGCTATTTCTAGGCTCTGAGATAGACTAGGACCTGAGGCTTTAAACTGGTTGTGTGGAGAAAGATTCGAAGCATTCTTTTCTTTCTGAAGTGGCTCAGCAGACAAGGTGCCGCTCTTCCTACCTTTCAGTATTTCACCTTATTCTGCGAAATTTTTCGTAAGATTATATTTTTCATCTACTTGTGCATGCGGCTTTATATCCAAATGCAGCTCCATCCCAGGTTTAATGGATGTCACGAGGGAGGCAGTGGTGAGGGGTTTGGATGATTGAGAGGGTATTCAGGGTGAGTTATGTGTGCAAAAATAAGACTTATTTGTGTTGACGGAAAACAGACGAATATTCCCACCGCTCTATCGACCGCATCGTCCTCTCCTTCTGCCCCTCCATAGAAACAGCCATCATCTGCCCGCCCACCATCTGGGGGCTTGACAGAGGCGCCGGCAATATGCGCTCGATGTAGATCCATGAGCTTGCGGCGCTGATTTTGGAACGTAGTCCAGCGATCGAGAAGTGTTAGTCCTTGGGGATCTGAAGGTTGCTGGGCCCGCGGTGTGAAATTTGGGCTCTAGTAGCCGAAGTGTGAGAGCGAGAGAGCTGTTTGGCTGGGCGCCGGAGGAAGTTAGAAAGGGGAGAAGGCGGGAATCAAGAAGGCTTAATGGCGTGCTATCAGGGTTGCATATCCAGATCTCAGGCGCAGGCTTGCGAAAATAGACTTGCTGATCGCCAAGGGACGAGCCCCAATCTTATCACTAGAAAGGGTTTTCAGCCGGGAGGACGAAGTGTTCTCCGAGCAATCACCTGCTCCCCTGAAGAGCCAATGGTATGGTTACCAGATTGGACAAGATCTTTTTTCATGTGCTGTCCGCTTGTTAGCTGTTTCCGGCCTCGATTTCCAATATGTCTTTGCCTCTGCCGCACAATATTGCAAACACTCTTAACACTGATGGTCATGCAGTCACTCGTCAAGCATGACGAATCCGAAGGCTTATAGGAAGAAGCGGCACTAGTCTAATGCAGCAGCACTGCGTGTGGTATTCACCCCATTTGACTCGGGAGCTCCAGAGGACCAGAGCAGATCATCTAAACCAATCTAGTACGACGAGAACGGAGAAAAGATTTGAACCGTCCGAAGTAGCCCGGCGTTAAAGTCGGGAATCTCGATGATCTTCCCGTCCCGCATACTACTGCATATAATGCCGCAATTCTACATTAGTGCCGACGAGACGGGAAGAAAGAGCCGACGCACGCATTGGTCTATTCGTCAACGAAGACGTCGTTACGCAGTCATGCGTCTTCTAGCTTTGTGGGAGCTTCAACTGCTATGGCATACCCCGCTCGTCTTCCGTGACCATTACGAACCTTCGCAAAAGTCTTTGCGATCCAAATCACTTTTGGGAAATATCTAAGCGCCTAACTGGTGTGCTGGCAGTTCACTGATTGCAATTATTTGTTTCAATTGTTGTTCACACCGGAAAGGTATTTCGCACCGCAAAGTTTGAACAAATCAGAGCAGACAGCTTGTTCTATTCCAGGCAAAATGAGAAGTGCGTTGTCAGTTAATTAACCAATCGACGACCTACTTTACTAGAGTTTCTTACTAAATTAAGTTTACGAGAGTCCCCATCAGATACAAACAGGTCGTCGACACGGGACCACGGATATAGCATTGATTTGCTGCACGGGATCCTTGTGTTGGAACTTTTATGCTGCAGAAGGAGATGTCATTGTTGTATTGGAGGCGATAAGTTGACGCACTTCAACACCATTGCTACATTCCGAGATCCTTTCCGAAATCGGGGAAAGCTGTCTGGAAGCGGGGAGCTTGTGTAGCGCATACCGTAAGATGCAACGCTAAGCTTGAGATCTGAAATCCATATCGTTTGGGCTAGAGGGACAGCTGATGACCGCTTTCAGAGCAAATATATTAGCTTTAGTCCACTTCCGGCTCTAGGTTAGAATTTTGGAATATTGAGCTGAAGAGCCTACGCAGTTAAGTGAATTATACAGGAGGCTAGGCACTTTGCATTGCATACGTAGCATATCATTCAAGCCTATTTTGTAAGTAGCATGGGGGTTTGCTACCTTTTGACTGCAAGAAGCATGATCCGCGAGGTTAGAAAAGGAAATAATAGGGCGATCTCCTCTGTAGATCGACGCCAGACTGCGTTGAGGAGCACATCCTGCAGATGAGGCGTTTGAAGGTAAGGGAAGCATTGTCTCAGCTCCAGATCGTCTTGGTGAGAAGCAGGTATAAATGTGCGGAGCCTGTCTTGAGCAATATTGCTCTTCAATTCGACTTCTTCCTCCGAATTGAAGTTCTACTCTCTACACCATCTTACAATACTACTTTCAAGCTAACACCTTCATGTTAAGTTCAAGTGTCTGGCCCGAGATGGAATTTCCACATCTTCATAACATCGCAGAGATCTCCACCGAGACCCTCACCCAACCGGAAGTTACCCCGGAGAAGCTTACTATTATGAAATTGAGAGACTCGTTTCTTTTGAACGACTATGCCTCCGAGGTTGGCACTCCCACTGGTCGTAAGTCTCTCCCAGTACCTTTGAAACCGATAGTGTTCCTTTCTCCTCGAGCTCCCATCTCTGCATTAATTCTATCGAGCGCATCCACTCCGAGGATTATTCAAACGCTTCTAAATTTCCAATGTCAACGAATGCTGATGCTAACAGTTTCAGGTCGCAAGTCCTTCGATTTCTCTAGTGGGCTAGACGGTCATCAGTCTCTGGCCCGCTCGAGTAGTCGCCAAGTCAGCACATCGAGTCGTCGATCATTAGCAAATGGCACATCCCGTAACTCTCTTAGCAACAAGATGTCCTTGGAGCTATCTCGTCAAGCTGAAGGCAAGTTCTACGCGTTAATGGACATTGTTTCCAGCGCATCTAGAGAAGCATCCTCCCTGAAGGAAGTCTGGTCTGGAATGAACCGCGAGCGCGAAGCCCTAACTCGTGAGCGCGAAGAGCTCTGGGAGCAAGTCAGTGAGGTCACGGAAACTCTTGAGCGCAAGGAAAATGAGCATCAGCATCACCGCCACACGTTCGGGGAGCGAAAACAGCAGATTGAAAAGCTACTTCTTGAACTGTCCACAGCTTTGACCACTATTTCCGAGCACAAAAAGAAAGGGGATGAACGCGACCATGAGTTATCGAGCACCCGCAACGAATTGCACGATCTCGCGACTCTCTGCCTCACACTTTAATCCTCCACGAGAAGACGAAGTCCGAATTCGAGGCGCTCGAATTGAAGATAAGGGCTTCTGAGGAGGAACGAGACCATGCCAAGAGACATAGCGATCAATACCAGGAGGAGCTACGCACTTTGACCGGGGAACATATCGATTTGAAGAGCAGATCAACCGAAGTGAACTTCAAGCTTGAAACGGCGCGCAAAGAAGTTCTCTCAGCTGTAGATCGGCTAGAATTTCTGAAACCGAGAGAGACAACTACCTCGTTGAGAAGGAACGCTTGCAGGAACTTCTGCGCAAGACCAACATCAAAAACGACGTGATATCTCTTGAATTGTTGGAAATGACCGAGAACCAGCTGCGAGACAATAATAGGCATAAGGAGACCATTCGAGAACTGGAGTCAGAACGCGACAACTTCTCTCATACGGTGGATCACTTACGCCGCGAAATCAAAACCAAATCTGCTGCCTCTGATGAAGTTGAGATCCGACACTCAGAGCTTACTTTAAAATTGGAGCAGCTGAAGCGAGAGAATCTGAACACCAAAGAGAAGCTTGGCATTCTCGAGTTTGAGCGTACAGAGCAACACGAGCTCCTTGAGAGAACCCGCGAAGAGTCTCGTTCACTCACGGTAGAAAAGAACCAGCTCAAAGACGACGCGGAGATGTGGCGCCACCGTACCTCTGATCAGCAACGTCTAGTCAACACGCTCCAAGAATCGTTCAAGAAGACCGAGTCCGCGGTGGAAGAGGCTCCTTCCGAGGTCCACATTCTGACTGATCGTCTCAGCCTGGCCGAACGGGAACGGGGCGACTCCCGCAACCACAATAATACTCTGCACAGAGAGATCACTGAGTTGAAAGAAAAGCTGGTTATTGTTCAAGCTGAGCTCCGCGTCACTGCTGAAACTCGCAACCGTCTCCGGGAAGAGCTGCATGAGCACAAACTCAGATACGAGGAAGTGACTGAGACCATGACCGAGTTCAAGGACAGCAGCGGGGGCTACGAATTCGAAATTGAAAATCTGCGTACTATGCTCCGCGAGTCTCGCGGGCAAAAGGAGCGGGCCATCGCTGCACGGAACTCTGCGGATCGCGAGAGAGATGAGTACATTGCTAGGTATGAAGAGAAGTGTCGGGAGATGGAGCGGTTTGAGCAGAGCGCGTCGAGTCACTTTCATTCGTATGCAAGCTCTGGAGGACACAATTTGTCATCGCGTGTTGTTTCTCGGACTAACACCACCGGTACTACTATGCATAATGGCAATGGGACTGAAGGGCGCTCGGGAGAGTTTGGGACATCGGAGAGTGTATCTGATGCTCGACACGACTAGACTGTAGGAAGTCTCCGTCTTGTTTCCGTGGATCTCAAAAGCAATATAAATTTGCGAACCAATTCTTTTGAAGTGAAACTGGCTTTTGACTTGATGTTTCTACAGTATTCCTGCTTTTCAAGTCACACGAAAGTGAGCCAGATTACCATCATGAGTATGGCATTGCTTTTGAATTACAGAAACACAGAAACGAAAGTACTTTTTCTTCTCCAGCTTATGTGAACCTGCAACGAGGTTGAACCTACATGGAGAGATTGCATCCACAATACCTTCAACGAGGGTTTCTGGAATTGCATCGCATCATACCATCAACGCCTGTCTGTTTGACCATATCATGCCCAGAGACATTCATCAGGAGCATTCCGCTCATATCCCCATCGTCCCCGTGGCCCCTTGCCTCGATGTCCACCTCGACCGCCGCGACCAACTCCCCCATAATTTTTCGTGACTCCAGCACTGACCCTTGATCTGAAGAAAGCCAGGTCCTCTGTTTCTTTTCGGCGTCTTCCCAGTATCGCTGGGTCTACGCGAGATTCACCGGCTTGTCTGGCTGCCGCTCCCGACTGGTTGTCGATATTCGAAGCCGCTGCTTGTGGCGCAACTCCTGGAGAAGCATGACCATTGCTATTGTTCTGTTCTGGCACCTGTGTTGGCTCCCCTGAAGGTTGTTGGGTCTGAATGTTGGCTGGGAGCTGCGATGACTGCGAAGCGGCTGAATTGAAATGTCCAGAGGTGTTGTTGTTTTGTGAGACAGCAGAGACGCCTTGAGAAGCTGTGTTTGGTAGAGCTACCTGCTGGTCATTTACACCAGCAGGCGTCCCTGGAGGTGTAGAGACTGTGCCCGGTGTGTTTATAACATGGTTCTGTGCTGATTGTGTTGCTTGTTCAGACCTGCTGGCCATGAGTCGTCGGATCTGGTGTGGGCGGACCCCAGGGAAAGGCAGTTCGGGAACTTTCGATAGTCAGTGAACAGTTTTATTCTCAGAGTGGGATACTTACAGAACGTGTCCCAGATCCATGATCCTGCGAGGTAGTTTTGATAGTCAGGTGTGAAGTGTTGATACCCTTTGGCGACATCCATGAGGATCTCGCAAGACTCTTTGTTCTTTGCTAGGATATCGCCCCAGGGGATGCCCTTTCTTGTTGCCTCTTCGCTGATGAGCCTTCCGACGCCTACATTATCCGCCATTGTTGTGGCATAAGAGGTCGCAATAAAAGAGAAGGGTGCGCAGTGGGATGTTGGGTGCCGGGGTGGCTGTATATTGTTCCTCGAAGAACGAGTAAAAAATCGCGAGAAATTTTCAAGATAGACAATAAAGCACTAGGTAAGCGAGTACGTGTTATTCAATCGCAATGTGGGTTCTAATTCACTTTATATTTGGACGGTTTGCTATTAAAAAATATTGTTGCCAGTATATTTCCTCCTGTATTGCTTCTCTGCCGACTAAAAACTCCAAGAACCTTTTGTGTTGCCGATCCATATCTTCCTCATCCACGGTCCAATGGCCAGATTCCTCCCGAAAACCGTATTAAAAGGGCACATTTACTCTCCCTCCGCGAAAGAAGATCCTGGTTTGATGGACGGTCCTGCAAATTTGACCTGAGGGGGGCGATGACTTTGCAAGCCAAATTTGACTACCGAGCCCTGAACCCAGTCCTCTAGGTACTTCTTGATCACATCTTCTGCACAAGTCACCGTCGGTGTAACGTTGAATGCCGAACTGAGGGAAAGATTGGGGGCAATGCCTATAACCAATGCCTCCAGTGATGGCATTAGTTTCATTAGACTTCCGAATCTGTGGCCGATTAAGATGATGTTGCGGTTGTGAAGCTTGCACAGGAGTTCCATTTTCTGGGCTTTGAGGAAGAGCTTTGGTGCATGTTTGTTGATGTGGTCGAACCAGCGTTCTGTATTTTTGAGGTCCCATTTAGGGCTTGGGGGTATCAAAGTCGATATGCAGCTCATAGAATCGGTTCCATATCGTACGCAAAGCGGCATCCTGATGTTGTGGTGTCTTTCTTCAAGATTTGTCTCAGCATTAGAAGGCTACAATGTAATGTTAGCATAGTACCGCTGTGACTGTTTGCTTCTTTCTTTCAAGGTTTCTCACAGCGTCCGAAGAGCGAATCGGAACAATCGCATAACGTCGCAGTGTCTCTTCTCTGCTCTCCCGGTTGATGCAAAGTGTGATTGGCATGTAGTTTTTGACCTCCTTCGTAATTTTGAGATTGAATGCACGTGTTGAAAGGTCTACCCACCCCAATCTATGAGAGCGCCTTGAGTCAAGGTGGTTGGCGTTGACTTCGGTCAGATCGATGTGACGTGGCGGTGGGAAGGCGGACCTCCAAATTGCCAGCCGCAGTTCTATGGTGAGCTTTGGGAAGAAATGAAATTCCTGGGTGTCGTTGCTACGCTGGAGGACCAGTTTCTGCAGAGGGTCTGGAAGCACGAAGGTGAGAAACCTCAGTATGTCTGAAGGGCCGTACATCGCAAACGATGCTCAGGTATATTGTGGACATGGAGGTTTGCGTCGGAGTCAGACCAAATAATAGGAAGAAAGGTTTCTGCATCCCGTTATTATAGGTCACCCTTAGCTCGGTCGAAACGGAGGAGAGAACGGAGGAGAGCACGGATGAGAGCGTATCCGTTCATTCACAGCTACTTAACCACTCAATGCTCAAACCTTCACACCCTTTGTACCACTTGAAGTTGTGGGGTGAATCTGTATTCCACAGAACTATAAAGATGGAAAGTGACGAGTTTCTCAAGTCGAGCTTCTTTAGTCTGGCCTCAGGATGCCTCAAGTGGCCTCCAGATGACGTTACGCAAGTCACCACGCCGACCAAACCTAGGTTGAAGGGACGAGATGCTTTAAAAGAAAGAGTAACTTATGAGCGCACGTTTAAGGCGCAATGATTTGATTATATTTCTATTCCCAATCAATATAAAAAGGTCAAGAAAAAGACAAAAACAAACTGATAACAACGAGGCAACCTCTGCGTAAGAGGGAGTAAGTTTCAATTTTGCGTCATAACAACTGTTATTGAATTATTCACAAGAGGTGAGACATTGAGTCAATCGCCCGAAAGGGTCACACTTAGAGAAATGTCTCGGAACCTTTGTTCCGTGCAGAGAAGCAATTCTATATATCTTGTTTCCCTGAGTAATGGGCACCGGTTTTCATTCGAGCTGATTAGCCTAGACTGTGTACCGATGAGTAGGACATACAAGGAGAGGGACAGGGCAAAGGAAGTTATAACAAGATTTGAACCTTGGATTTGAGGTAGATCTAGTCCGTTCCCACTCGGTCGGTTTCAAAATATATCGATATTAGTTTATTCCCTGGGGTAATAATAATATCTCGCCTGAGGTAGCATTTAAAAGGGCGCATTTCCGAACAAACACAACGTTTGTTTGCACAGTCGAAGGGGAAGCGCTGCCCCAGCCGGTCCACCTGGCGTTGCAAAATGTTTGTAATGACGATTTTTGGCTGCAGAATAATGTCTCACTTGAGATGGAACATTCTCAATGTCCTGTTTTTGGAGTTTATAATGTATTTTTATTGATGCTCATTCTACTGCGGATATATCCCCGCTCCCCGCCATGTATCATTGAGGGTCCTCTAGAGCGTACTCGTCCTCCGACTTCACGGCGGCAAATGCTGGGGCTTCTTGGTCAGGCACAGCAGATCTAAAGCGCACCACAGAAATCGGTATCTGGCTTAAGCCAGAATCCAGAACGCCTTGCCAAAGCCACTTTTTGAGACCTTCACGAACGTCGGACGCGAAGTTATCTACAAACTGAGATCGATCGTTGTTTGGTGAATGATTGCTGTTTGGTGAAGTCGCGTTTGGCGGTATAATGGTAACTACTAGCATTCTAAGAGACGGGAACAGCTTGTAGAGGGCTTTTGCGCGGCCAGACCATTGAATGACGTAATCCGGCATACTGTAAAATCATGGAGTTAGCAACGTTTTTGAGTACATTTGAACGTCTCAGGAGCTGTGAAACATTTAAAAGTCTCCAAAAACGTGCAATACGAGGGAAAAACACATAGGAGCCCCATTCTGCGTACCTCATCCAGCATTTGAATTCCGCTTTCTGGACTCGCTGCAGGATTTTCCTTGAATGCGAATTGATGTGGGTGATATAATGCGCATTGGATGAGGTCGGAAAGAAGTATATCGTGTCGACTCCAAGCTTCACACAGAGAGGCGCTCTGGACCCTTTGCTTTTCACATCGCCGAGATAGACAGGCTTTCGGATGGGTACAACGCTAAAATATCTCAGTGTCTCTGCCCTGCTCTCTCGATTGACAGAGAGTGTGATTGGTCGATATTCTGCCAGTCGCGTCTCGTATTCCAACCGGTACCGGAGGTCTTTAGCATGTCGGGCTGGGCCGGTATGCGCATCTTTCAGTGGAACTTGCAAATGGGTGGCGTAGACCTCACTTAGATCGAGATGGCGAGGAGTCGTAGCTGGGAATGCGAGTTTCCAGATCATGAAGCGTAGTTCAGGAGGGAGGTTACCGAATAGGGTGAACTGCTGGAGGTACTGCTCCGGCTGGACTGCCAGTCCTTCTTCGGGGTCCGGCAACTGGGTGCGGAATATTTCGAGAGCTGCGCTGTCCGCTGAGAGGAAAATAGAATTACGAAGCTTAGCACTGAGGCTATCGAATATGGCGAACTGCTGGAGGTACCGGTTCTGGACTGCCAGTTCTTCTTTGGTGTCGGGCAGCTCGGTGCGAAATATTTCGAGAAGTTCTGCTGCGCTATCTGCCGAAAGGAGATTAGAATTGCGAAGCTTTTAACACTGAAGACATTGAACTTACGCTGCTTGCCCTACAAGCCACCAGACAGAAAGCGAGATATCCGTATTGATGACATGCTTAGAGTCGCGGAACTTGCAAGTACGTGAGTGGACTCACTGATATGGATATCGATATTGAGCTGAAGAAATGTGGGTGGGTGCATGGAAGCGGAGGCGGATGTTAAGGTAAACGTCTCTACTCGCGGAAGGCGCTGCCCAACCAACGAGGAATTGCATCCGAACTGCATCAAGACAGGGAAGCAGCGATGGCAGCTCTGCAAGTGCGCTCGCTAAAAAGTCTCAGGCGCAGAATCTAATTTCGAGAGAGACCCGCTGATGGCGAACTTTGCTTCATACTATTAAAGCTAAAAGTTGTAATGTAAATTCGAGACTTGTAAAGACTCATCTCATGACGGGTAGTATCGTAGTAGATTAGCAATACTACTTAACCATATCTAGACAAAAGTTCTCTTGAAATAGGAAATAGGAAAGCCATACCGCATCGAACATGCCATGCAGCCCCCCCGCCCCCCAAGCAGAATACCCTTTCACTTCTCCTCAGCCTCCAAGAGCAACGCACTTTCCTCTTTTGGCACCCAATCTCGGTAAACTACCTTTGGTGTAGTAAACCTTTTATATACGCTACTCTCCCTTGCGTCCAGGTGTTGCTGCATTGTTGACCTAAGCTGGGCTACAGCTGCTTCGCGATCGTACGTTATGAAGCCCGTTCTCCAAGCGTAGTCGCGACCTCCGGTGATGTAAAGTGTTTGTAAAGACGGAAAATGTGAAAGCAACATCAATCTGTCCATGTGTAGCAATCCACTATGCCACGTCGCACCTCGAATTTCCAAGACTCGGATTGTGGGAAGAGCATCAGGAAAGTTGGACGTAAGGAATTTCAGAAACTTGATGCACGGTTCTTCACTGCAGAGACGCTGGTAGTCAATACAAGCGGTGTCAATCTTGGGAGCAAGATAGATGGGAACTCCGATGCACCCAATCCTGCTGCAAAATAGTGGTCGAACCTGAGGCGTGGGAATGACAGTGATATGCTCCTTTGAAGCCAAGTCCCGGCTTTCGGAATTGACATACAGCGCGGCAGGTAGGTGATTCCGGAATTCCTCGCTCCTCATACGTTCATTATTAAAATCAGAATGTACATTGCAGCCGGTGCTCAGATCGACGTGTTGACCTGATGACAGTGTCAATTTCCATATCACGATTCGGAGCTCGATTGGAAGTCTGGGGAACGGAGTGAACGTTAAAAAGTCATGGCTAGGTGGCACAGACGAAGACGACAGGCGTTTGGGAGATACTGGCATGGAGATAGCTGGGTCAGATGTCATAGAAGCATGGTCATCTTCTCGTTGTGGCCACACGTTATGTTCTTCAGGAATGATTGACGTGGGGTCGGGATCAGCCTTCGAATCGGATGTTTTGAAATAATCTATGGAAACTATCAGCGGAATATTCAACGTTCGGGGGAGCAATGCAAATAAGACGTACTATCATTTTGCGAAAGGTCTAATGCCATGAAGCGAGGCCTCCATTCCAGTGCATCAGTTGATTCAGTTGCAGGCTCCGGGGGGTGTTGAGGACCAGGGCCGTGGTGACTTAAGCTTCTATCGCGTCGCAGTTGTGGTCTTTGTGGCTCAAATAACAGCGAAGTGGTGACTAGGTCTTCTACGTGGTGTCTGCTCAAAAACCTGTCGGCGCGAAGGCTGCGAAATCGTAAGGAGATCGTTGGGCTGAGAATGTCAGTTAACTGTAAGAGCTGGCTCGAAAACAAAAGACTTACATAAGCGTCTTCGACTTAATCTGCAAAGAATCTCGGTTTGTAATATGTACTTTGTACTTTGTTGATGGGGAGATGGAGGATAGCTTAGTGCCAGGGAAAGTAGGACTGCAATGGGGAGGTCGACTCACCTTAAAAGTCTTGCTTCTGCGATTCAATTTCAACCTACCATTCCCCATTCAGATAGCCTGTGAATCCTGGTTGTGAATGGACAGACCAATAAGTATTTTCTTTTTATGTTGCCAGTGCTCTTGGCTTAGTGACTAGGAGTGCTCGTATACTTCCTCAGGCGAGGTCCGAGGAACCCGGAAAGAAAAATCTACTTACTCACACTTTCAGGTTTCTTGGACCATTGAGTATATTCATACAACTTGTCACACATTATGAAAGCCGTGTTTCATTTCTGTTACTAAGTGCAAACCCAATTTAAGGTTATGCTTGATCCTCCAGTCACAAAATGTCGGCTTCCGCGCCCATCAATAAGTACTTCAACGTTACATAATTCAACATGAAACAGCGGTTTCAAATGACCAACGCCTACTCTGCTATGTGTGCCCACCCTCTCGAAACGACCCGAGGGTTTCTGAATGTCGACTTTGAATGCTTGGGGTCTCTCCGCTTCTCGAGCCAGGCCTTTATCATCGCAGAAGACACGCACCTAGGCTATAGCTAGTGAAACATGGAGTATCGAGCGAGGGAAACATGGATAGAATCTAGACTAACCTTCTCACTAGCTAGTGTTCCTCGAATCTCAAGAGCTGGAACATTCTTGAAGATGTTTGGATGCTGAATGGTAAGGTATGCCGTAAAACAGCTAGTGAAATTAGCGGAAGCCCAGTTATTGCGGTGGATAATGAGCATTGTATCGATTTCCGGATTGAAAATTACTGGAATACCAAGGCAGCTATCAAATCCGCATCATGGGCGTGCGTTACCAGAGCTGGGGTCCTCAAGGCGGCCCTCAAATTTGGGACAAATAATAATATAGCCATCCTTTGTCTCGCGCCTACTCTCAGTGCTTGCTCTGAAAGAAGCCGGTATGTGGTTCTTGAAACTCTTGATTCTGCTTCTCTGACTGGGTGAAATTTTGCCATAGCTGGGGAAAATATTGTGTTTGTAACAAGGTATCCCAAAATCCACATGACTAGGGATCCTCGTGAGTTTCCATAGCAAGCGTCGTATCTCGAGTGGCAACTTCGGAAAGCAAATGAAGGTCTTAACGTCGTTACTGTGCTGCAAGATGAGATGATGGCGTGGATCGGGGAGCTCGAGAGCAAGGAGCTGGGAGATTCCTGTGAGGTCGGTTATTTCTACAGATGTATCAGTCTTCGAGTCTCAATTCCAAGGGGATCTACTCATATTCATACCTGCGGTGGTGGAAGTAGGTTGATGATCTGAGGTTGATGACATGGTGATGCTGTATTTGCCAGATGTTTTGCTTTTGTTGAGTATTTTGCTTTTGTTGAGTAGGTTTTGAGTTTCCGGACGAGTGACAAGGGATGCGAAGATTTTCCTTGAGGTAGTGGTGGTCGGTCGCTGATGCGGTTCCTCAGTGAATATCAGGATGGTACAATAGCAGTCTCTATATCTGACAGAAGTCCTAGCTTCCATATCAATAATCTCGTCGGATAGACTATCACATGATTGTTTGTTTTTGGAATCTGCCCAAATAGACAATTTTCTATTCCCTGTTGAAGGCCAATCTCGCTTAAGCCCCTTTTCGACTGATGCTTAAAATATGACGGGAAATTCACATTTATACCAGACTAGGATCTCGCTATTTTAAAAACAAAACAGATGTTGTGGAGGTGGATAAGAGAGTATACCGCATCCCTCAATAGCGGTGAATATAACCCAAAATCATAGTAAAAGAGTGGAATGTGCATGCCTAGCTAAAGTGGTGGCCAGAGGCCTATATGCCTTCAACTTAGTTGAAAGGTTCCTACCCGAGGGTTTTTTTGGGGGGGTTGACCACCCTCACGTGAAAATGTGGGTTTTCACGTGTGATGACATAAGAAAACCCATATTTCCATGTGATTTAAAACGGCTAAACGGTTAAATGGCTTCGGGCTCAGGCTTAGGGGCAGGCTCAGGCTGGCTTCAGGGGCAGGCTCAGGGGCAGGGCAGGCTCAGGGGCAGGCTCAGGCCATGGCTAGCAGAGTCGACTTGACGACTTGACG
>QGMK01000247.1:0-32162 GCA_007825345.1 Lachnellula suecica
TCTTCACCTGGCACTTCACCATCCGCGGCCCCCCCTTCCTCCCCTTATTCCGCCGGGCTCTACCACGGCCGCATCGTGCTCCCGCCCACCTACCCGCTCCGGCCCCCTTCTTTCCGCTTCCTAACCCCAAGCGGCAGATTCGAGGTTAATAGGGAGATTTGCCTGAGTATTAGTGGGCATCATGAGGAGACGTGGCAGCCGGCGTGGGGGATTAGGACGGCGCTTGTGGCGTTGAGGGCGTTTATGGAGACTGATGCGCGGGGGCAGCTGGGGGGGCTGGAATGTTCTGTTAAAGAACGTGAACGGGCGGCGGAAATGAGTAGCAATTGGAAATGCGGGGTGTGTGGGCAGACGAATTTAGAGATTCTTGGGGAGGCGGAGGAGGGAGAGGGAGGGGGAGAGGAGAGTGTGCCGGAGGGGCTGAAGATTGGGTTTAAGGACGAGATGGGGAAGGAGGCTGATCAAAGCTCTGAGAAGGGGAAAGAGGCGCAGGGAGATACGGAAGCGGAGCTTGCGGAGGGGTTTGTGAGGACTGCGGCTATGGATGGAGCGGCTGATACTTCTACGCCTACGCCAGCACCTGCGCCAGCGCCGGTACAACAAGATACGTCGGCGCAAATACGCACAGCATTTAACACGCTCGAGCAACAAGCGCAGCAGGCGCCGATAATGGCGCAGATGCGCTCGAATGATGGGGTGCCGATGTGGATTGATAGGGCGATTGCGGGGGTTGTCATTTTATTGGTAGCGATGGTTATGAAGATATTGCTTGGGTTGTAGGATTGGGACTGGGATTACGAATGGGAGGGTTAATTGTTGGGAGTTGGGAGTTTGTGGGTAGTTTGACACAACTTTATGGAAGTGACTTTTGATTTCATTCATTCTATCTTTCTTGGTTCATTGAATCCGAAATACAGTGATACGCCCCTAGCATTACAGTTCTCTGGAACTCCTGAACCCCTTTCAACCTTGCCAGACAGGCCACCACACACTTCCCCCTCGCAACATCGAGTACAGCCTATTCCTACATTCCAAGCAAGGTGTCATACCCGGCGGCGTAAGTCTTTGATATCGGTTGCGAAGGAGGCGCCTCTCAAGGCGATGGTTCTCTTGATAAGTTCGAGAGGTCTTTGAGGTGGCTGAGACACCAGGAGGTGAGGACTGGCGCTAATCCACCTCCGTAGATGATTGCCGGACTCGTTGTCAACCTAGAATTGCCGTCTCCCGTGGGCTTGTTCGAAACATGCAACTTGTCTTTCGGCTTTGTTCGAGGTCTTCGGGTTTAATGAGGACTGTCGAAGAGCGAGTTTCCCAACTTCAAGAAACAGATTTCCCGAAGTAATGCTGAAGACATCAATGCACCGACTCATCCTCCTCCGGAAGCAGCGGCATGCGTTCCGGATCCACGTCATGCCTATCTCCCCCCTTCGCCCACACAAAAAGCACCAGCACAGACCCAACCACAAACCCAACCGCCGCCAGCACAACATTAATCGGCGTTGGATTCCCATGCAGCGGGCCCAGTGTGAGTGCGTCGATCCCAGACTGCGAGAAATTGACTATACCGGAGAGACAGATGATGGTGCCGTACACTCGACCGAAGGTTGCGAAGCCGAAGACTTTGGTTGCGTAGTCGCTGTTGTACGTTAGTTGGATCACGATAGAGGTGGGTAGGGGTAGGACTTACGACATAGCGGAGTAGTATAGGGGGCGCAGCAGGACGAACAGACAGACTGTTGTGTATGCTGCCCAGACAAAAGGCAGGGAGTTGAGCACACCGATGATAGTAATCAGAGTGACAATCACAGCGAGACTCGCCAACACACTGAGATTATCTAGGAACAGGCCGATGAAAGGTGTGCAGATGATCCCGCCCGCTGGAAGTGCAATATCGAAGAAGTGGTTGATCTTCGCTGCTTCGGATACTGAGCCAAGCATGTATTCGTACTGCGAGCGGATGGTGGCGATGAAGTAGTTCATACGCAGCATCTGCAAGACCGTGAGTAGGGTGATCAGTATAAACCATGGCGAGAGCATCTGTCTATGGGCGGGTAATCCGTGCAGTACACCCCATACCGCGCTGATCGTCTTCCTTTCCTCCTCACGCTCGGCTCGTTGCTGTCTTTCAGCCTCATCACCCATCAGCTCATCCAGACTTTGAATCTTGTTCCGGCGACGAGCCTTTCGCGCACTGCGTATACGGCTGACTTCTACGCGGCTGTCGATCTCGTCGTCGGATGAATGCACATCTCGGGTTGCGTCCAAGGCTTTTTCGATCTTCTTTTTCAGTTGGGGAACCGTGGCATAGCTTTGGGCGGGCAGGATGGTGATTTGGCATAGCAAGATAAAGCATGGGACAACGGTGTAGCAGAAGAAGAATCTGTCTGGTCCAAACTCGTGGTTCGAGCCGAAGTATGCTAGCTTGTAGAAGAGAAATACTGAAGCGGATGCGTCGAATGATCCCGTGACAAGCGCGACGATGGTCCCTGAGTATTTTGGGAAGGCGTTCGCCATTTGGAAAGAGGGGACGAAGATGAATGTTCCTCCTAATGCTAGGAAGAAATTCCCAGCGAGGTAGCCGTCGAATTCCGGTAGGGAAAAGGCGTAGGACATGAGGAGGCAGCCGGTTGCTAGGAAAATGCTGCCAGCTATTCCGCAGACGCGGGGGCCGTAACGGTCTAGGATTGCTCCTACGGGTAATGCAGAGACATTTGTGGTGATAGAAGCCAGGGTGAAAAACAAGTTCAATCTGATGATTGTCGTTAATGAACACTCGGTAATGTCGGGGCTTCCACATCACCTGATATCCTGCTCCTTGCAAACATTCACGCCTTCTTTCAGTTCATCATCCGTGCAAAGCTCTCTGTAGACGCCTTCCGATATCAGAACTGGTCTTAGGGCAGCATATCCAAAGACGATTCCTGATGCCAGCCAACAGGCAAGAATTGTGATCACGATTTGAGCTGCAAAGTGTAAGTGGGGTGATCATCACAGAGCGGGCTTCATTCTTACCTGCTCTCTTCACCGTCGATATCTTGTACGCAGGAACGTGGCTCTGCTCTTCTTCTGGTGGTGGCGGGGCAGGATCGTAGCTCAGTACCAGTGAGATCGGCTTCAGGTCTTCTTGGTCGGCTGATATTAACTGGTTTTCGTCCACTCCTTCAGTCGCGGTTATGTGCTGTACCAGAGACATGGTGAAGCTATTCCGAGCTTTCCGAGCTCAATTTGAAAATTTTGTTCACGATTTGATGAATCTCAAGTAGAAAAAAGAAGGCGCACTCGGAAATGAAGGTGGGGTTTCTGATGGGACTATAGGAAACGGGATGCGGCATATTTAAAGCGGGCAAGGGCAAGGGGGTCGGTGCAGAGTACCATTGTGCTGCAGATCAGCAGATAACGGGTGAGAATGCCGGCGGTACATCATATATGCTGGTACATTTTGCAATACAACCTTGAACCTGCAGCCATCGAAGAGTATATTTAGGATTTGGTTGGTGTTTATAGGGAAAACTGGTGTGAGGAACGAAGGAAGGCTCGACCTGGCCGCACAGACGCCGAGGCTTGAGGTTATAATAAAAATTTTGCCCGACGTCATCTAATCTCAAACCATTGCACAACATCAACATCAACACCAACAACTCTCCAATCCGAGCAAAACATCCGTAATTTATATCTTCATCCGGATACTCACCCAGAAGATACAACAATCACCATGTCCAGCTCAGATCAAACGCCCGAGGAGGAGAGGAGGAGGGCCGAGATCGTTGCACGGCATATCGACCCCGCCTACACCGCAGGTTTCGAGGGGTCTTCTGATACTCCACCCCAGAGCTCCAGGACGTCACGCAGGTCAAGAACCGGTACTCAGGATGAGGAGCAAGAGTCATCTTTGAAGCTGCAGGGAGGAGACATCCACCGAGATTTATATAAAATCAAGCAACGGGCGACCCAAGGCCCGCTCACTAGAGCGCAGACTTTTTCTGATGACAGGAGACCACCTCGACCCGTCGATAGGTCGGCGGACGAGCAACGGCTTCCTGGAGGATTTCGGCGCCAATTTGTGCAGCAGCAGCTGCGGAGAGGCTTCAGTCAGGCCGATATTCCAATCACGAGGAATTTCGTTCAGTTCCTGGATCTCTATGGCTCCTTTGCTGGAGAGGATCTCGCTGAGTCTGAAGATGAGAGCGCTGTCGAGGATGGAGATGAGGAGGAGATTTCAGGAGAGAGACGGCCTCTATTAGGCAGAAGGAAATCCTCGCGGGCTGCTGCGAAGAAAGGAGACGCCACTCTTACTGGGACGTTTTTCCTCCTCATGAAGTCCTTCATCGGCACGGGCGTAATGTTCCTCCCCAAAGCATTCAAAAATGGCGGTATTCTGTTCTCATCCATCACCCTAATAACCGTATCTCTGGTTTCATGCCTTGCATTCCATCTTCTCTTGAAATGCCGATCACGTTATGGGGGTGGGTACGGTGAGATTGGCGAAGCCATTGCTGGAGACAAGATGAGAGGCATTATCTTGGGCTCTATTGCCATCTCACAAATCGGCTTTGTTTGCGCTGGCATTATCTTCACCGCAGAAAACCTAGATGCTTTTTTTCAGGCTGTCATCCACGGCACATCACCACTTACAATCAAATTGCTCATCGGCATTCAGCTCATCGTCCTCGTCCCCCTATCCTTCATCCGCAACATCTCCAAGCTCGGCAGTGCTGCACTCATCGCAGATATCTTCATTCTTCTCGGCCTGGGCTACATCTACTGGTTCGACATTTCCAGCTTGGCGCAAGAAGGCCTGAACGAGACGGTCCATTTATTCAATCCCCGCGATTTCACTCTCACGGTCGGCTCTTCAATTTTCACCTTTGAAGGCATCGGTCTGATTCTACCTATTCAATCCTCCATGAAACAGCCCCAGAAATTCCAATTATTGCTCTTCATAGTCATGTTCATCATCACGGTAATCTTCACCTCCATCGGCGCACTCAGCTACGCTACCTTCGGCTCCGAGACCAATGTCGAGGTTATCAGCAACTTCCCGCAAGACTCAAAGCTCGTCAACGTGGTACAGTTCCTTTACTCCCTTGCGATCCTCATCGGAACGCCCGTGCAGCTCTTCCCTGCACTGCGTATCGTTGAGGGTGCGTTGTTTGGGCATCGCTCTGGGAAGCAGAATGCCATGACCAAGTGGAAGAAGAACGCTTTCAGAACCGGTATCGTGTTTGCTTGCGGTCTGATTTCTGCTTTGGGTGCATCGGACCTGGACAAATTCGTCGCGCTCATTGGGTCGTTTGCTTGCATACCGTTGGTGTACATCTACCCGGCGTTCCTGCATTTGAAGGGCATCGCAGAGAATCGGTGGGTCAAAGCGGGTGATATTGTGTTCATGGTACTGGGGTTGGGGGCCATGGGTTATACGACGGCTGTTACGTTGGCGAGATGGTCTGAGGAGTAGATAATGTTTGCTGCGAGTTTCCGTTCGTTTTAAGATTGTATTATTTGTACAAGAGCGAAAAGTTGTTGTCTTTTTAGGCGCAGAGCGGCGTGCATCTTTTTCTCTGTTAGCATAGAATAAACAGCGAAATGAGCGTTCAAATTCCTTCATTGCCGTTAATTTCTTTGCCCAAAACTGGATTTCAACAACTGTACGCCTGGAAGTCATATTTTTGTCCACGTCTGGCTCATGCAACCACTGGACTCGCATCTGGCCAGTAGCCACGAATCCAAGCACCTTAAAGCAACAACCATCGGCGTTAACAACTCCCTGCTGCCAAGTTGGTCCCACAATTGTCCCGCATATAAAGGGGAGTCGCTTCTCTTACACCTGGTTGGTCCAATCACATCTCCCGCTCGGTAGCCCGGACCGCATTGAGGCTCCTTCCAGTTACGTGAAACACCACAGTCTGACGTTGGAGGGGCTGCCTTACGGCCGTGTGCTTCTCCGCCGTCAATCTTAACGCCGATACTTATATAATAAGTATATACTCCCCCTTCTCGTGCCTCCCCCCTGCAGATTTCGGTGTGACTCAACTATCATCACGGGTATATTAACAGCTCAATCGAGCAATCAAGGAAACACAGTCATCACCATTCTGGATTCTAAACACTCAAGAACCTACCATCCAGCCAAACTTTCACAATGCCTTCAGTACTCATCTTCGGCGGCTCCGGCAACCTCGCCAAGTTCATCACCACCCGCCTCCTCGCCAAAGACAAAGACTACACCGTCATCTCTGTCATCCGCCGCGCAGAGCACATCCCCGCGCTCACCGCTCTAGGCGCAACGCCCATCCTGCACTCCCTCGAAACCTCCTCCGTTTCTGACCTCGTAACCCTCCTGCAAACCCACTCCTCAGACGCAGTAATCTTCGCCGCCGGCGGCGGGCTCCGCTCATTCGCCGATCCCGCTTTCAGCCACGTCGTCGACCGCGATGCAGCGATCCGCGTGTTCGACGCGATGGCGTTGGCGGGTGGCACGAAGAGGCTGCTGCTTATTTCTACTATTGATGCGAGGGATAGGGAGAAAGCCGTGCCGAGCTGGTATGGGGAGGAGGATGTGAGGACGGGGGAGCAGCTGTGGGGCATGCTGCCGCTGTATATGGATGCTAAGTTTCAGGCGGATAAGAATCTTGTTGAGGAGAATGGGAGGAGGGGGCTGGAGTATACGATTGTGAGGCCGACGTGGTATAACGAGGTAAGTGCGCTTGGGAATGTGGCTTTTTTCCGTCGCCGTTCTTCTTTGGGGCCGGGTATCTTTTTGGGCTGGATTGGGGAGTTTTGGGAGCACGCTTCCAAGCTTGGCTTTCCAGACTTTTGCATTGCAATGAAGACTGACTTGATGTTTAGGGGGGGTCGACGGGGAAGGTAAGTGCGGGGAAGGTAGGCACGAGCCCTAAGATCAGCAGGGAAGATGTGGCGGATGTTTTTGTGGCGTGCTTGGAGAATCCGGGGACGGTGGGCTGCGTGTTCGAGGTAGTGGGTGGCGAGACGCTGGTGGAGGAGGCGATGAAGCGCGTGGCTGAGGAGAAGGTTGATAGTTTTGGGGAAGAGTATCGTTGAGTTTGTGTATTGAAAACGGTTCTTTGTCATGGGGGCAGGATTGTCTGAAAGTAACTCCCGTATTTGAATTTCAAAGCTAAGTTTATAGACTTGCATCCATTGCGATGAACAACAACAAGAAGAATCAAACCCGAAAGCAAAACTCCCAAATCGAAAATATGGATTCAAGGAAAACCAACTTCCAGTTGTATAACTATAACAAAAACCTGGGTATCAATGACGACTTTCAACAGTTAAACCAACAATCCATGTTACGTGTCTATCGATTACATTAGCTCTTGTATTCAACAAACTCTTTTCATAGAAGAGGAGAAACTTACGCGAGGATCTGCTTGACCATCGTCCCAACCACCAACCTTGCAATACGGCATCCCCGTACTAGCCGAAGTCTGCCAACTCTGCGCTCCAATCGTAAACTGAATATAATCGCCTCCTTGTGCCTCGGGAGTGATTATAAGAGCATCCGGCAATGAAGATCTGAAGGGATCCGGAGAGCTATCGCTTGCCGCGGTGAGGCCTTCGCTGCCGATCGTTGCTCCGGCGCCGTCTTGCATCGATCCCTTGTCCATGTGATAGGTATAAGTCTTCTTGGTTCCAGGCCCGTTGTTGCCCCAGTAGTCTTCCTTTTCTGCGAGGTGAAAGTTACAAGTCCCGGGAGTGTAGCCTTGATCCATCTGGGGAATTGCTTGGTAGAGTACTTGAGCCGCTTGATAGCTCCCTCCGTGCTTCCAGTTCAATGGATTGCCAGGGTTGTTTCCATCGCAAGCTGAATGGCTGTCAGTAAAGATATTTATGGTCAAGTCAAGAACTTACTGTCAGTAATGGCCGACATGTACTTCACGCAATCGTCATGCATATTGCTTTTGATATCCAACCCTGATGGCCAAGTCATGGAGATAACAACTTCGTAGCGAGTACCTACGTTGTATGTCCGACCTGTAGATCCGCTACCCGGGTCCTGCACCCCTTGATTCGCAGCATCGGCACAGAACTTTCCAAACTTATCTGTCAAGTCATCGCGGCCGATGAACTTCTTGTTTCCAGAAACTCCACCCAAGCATGACAGGCTTTGTACTGGTGGTGGCGCCGAGCTTGAGGTTGGAGCAGCTGGAGCTAGTGTTGTCGATGAGCTGACTCCTTTCGGGCCATATTTGAGCACATTGTCAATGACAGAGTCTGCCATAGCTGTATATCCGGAGCCTTTGGGATGCATGATACGCTCCCAGGTTATGGGCCACATCGCATGTACTGGATCTTCTTGACCTAATTTCCTGAGAGTGGCAGTCATATTGTCCATGCTACTATATGCTGGATTCAACTCGGAGCGATTTCCATTCACGGCAGATATTTGATCTTCGGTTGATTTGCCGTCTTCCGGAGGGATCAATACAGCATCAACTTGATCAAAGAAAGAACTATTGTCGCCGGTAGTGACAGCGCTTGAGTCTTTGAACGGAGATTCGTAGTGGATGAACCATGTTCTCGGATCGGTCGGTTTTTTGTGGTAATCTGGATTTTCTTCGACTTCGCAAAATCGATGCCCATTGAATTTTTCTTGCCATCCGTCAACGTAATATATGCCTGCGTCCGGACCGTAGGCATCTACCACTTCTGAGATAATACTGTTGAGTCTAAGAATTTGTCAGATAAAGCTACATTATGTCAGATGGTACTTGATTGAGTTGACAAACCTGATAACAAGGGAGTTCATGTCGGCACGGAGCTCTGTGGTCAGCATAGCGGTGTCACTGTGGAACGTTGCCCAGGAAATTGTATTGCACTGAGTGTTGCTTGCATTCCAATATTCAACGTATCCAGTTACGTACCTGAAGTAAAGACTACGATTAGTGTTCTTCTTCATTACGTACGGTATAAGTATTCCAAATAGATAGGGACTTTTGACCCCAGTTTCACTTACATCTGGAAACTTGGATTGACACTTCTTACTCTACCGACAATGTAACTCAAGACGCCTACCATCTTAATCTTAAAGGCCTGCCCAGGATCATCCAGCGCTGAATGAGCACCTTTTAGAGAAGTTTCACAGTCCTACCAACTTGATTAGCATGAATAAAACCGAAACATTTGAGAGCGCGTACACCGTAAATGTCAAGCCAGTGATATATACAGGCATTCACAATCTATTCAAAGTCAGAAGTAGATTCAGTATTCCGATATATGGTATACTTGCATCCCCAAATCCTAAATCATTTCCTCCCATACTCAAAGTCCCGATTTGCGGTTTTCCAATCTTCGGGTAATCCTCGTTCGAATCAGGCGTACCAAATTCGACCTGCTTTTTTTTCACATCGTCCATCTTAGCCCCGCTACAAGAGCCAAAGACAAAGGTTCGTGAGGTGGATGGTCCCGGAAATCGAGGGTTCCCGTTGATCTGATTTGGATAAGACCGCTTATATCGACTGCAATCATAATTGAGTTCGTCACTAGGCACATCAGCGCTGATACCAGCAGAAAAAGAATCTCCGATTGCTAGCCAGTCGGTAATGTCCTTGTTGGTATCCGGGGGAACATATTGAGAGATATTTGCCGCTGCGATTAGTCCCGCAATCTGACTAGTAACATCACGAGACTCGAGTGGAGAGGCAATGCACCAGGAGGAAAATACTATAAGTGATAGTTTCATTGTAGTTTTGGCAACCCTGAGTAAACTTAGAAGTTTCAAAACAGTATTTGAGAATAAGTTGGTAAAAATCCAAAAATGAGTCCGGTGGACGTCACTACCCTATATAACTAAGGAATTGATATTCTCACAAGGCAACCACCAAATCTGGACCCTCGAGTATTCTGATCCTATTCCAACAAATATCGCATCTGAAATTCCCACCAGAAGTCCCATCGGGGTATTTATTGGTCAAGGCAGCGTTTTCAACGGCCGCAGGATTGTTGGATAGGAGGAACATGGACGGATGATCAGAATTTCAGCTGCCAAGATGTTGGAAGTCTGTGATTGATTAAAAAGAAGGCGAAGTGTTGGAGACTTTGCCGTACCTTGGATTTGAAGACGGCTTTATCAGATTGGATGCACTTTTACAACAGTAGGAATATGCAATATCTCTGCAAGAGTGATCCACGGCGAGTGATCTGTCTTTTGAGACGTATCACATGGCTATAGATTCAAATTAGAATACCGAGCGATTCGGTCACCAACAGGACACTTTGCTACTTGCCGGGCCGTTGGCTAAAAAAGAGTTATACGGCTTCAAAATGTCTCCGTAATTTCCCGTGTAAATATACTCTGATATACACACAGAACTGTTTACAGCGGTACGCTATTACGCTGCATTTGGTAAGACGGTATCCTCAAAGGTTTGACACGTTTTGCTCTGGAAGGGTTGCAGGTCAGGTCATTTTCGAACTCAACACTTTAAATTACCGCACATTAGTAGTTTGATTTTACTAACAATTTGGGTGTGATGTAGTATTTGTAACTTCGCGTCTCTTCTTTTGTAGCCTCCACAGCTTTTACGGCCATATATTCAAAGCCGCCGTCCGCTTTGGAAAACCAGCCAACAAGCAGAATGACATGGAAAAGGATTGATGTGGCGCAATCTTGTGCGGCCCCATCCTTCACGCCGCCTCCTTCTGCTCCGCCATGTTTCCGGGGGCTTGGACTGTTGGTGATGCGGTTGGTATTGCGTTGTGTTGGCCATTGTTACAGTAGCGTCTTGTTGGTACCAATCATTGGATCCCCTTGCATATTCCGAAACCCAACAAAGAAATGAGGGGTAGACACCAAGCTGTACCTCGAAATACATTATTGTTCTGCTTTCTCTCTCATACCTCCTTTTTCCTACAATTTGCCGTCTTTGAATTCGCTATCAGGACGCCTCGATCGCAATCACGTACCTGCAACTTGGACCTCTTTTCCTGTTCAGAGATACCCGGGACGCATTCCATATAGCATTCGACTTGCACCACGCGACATCGTACCTTTATCTCGAAGAAAAAAGAGCGGCAGAAGATGGATATATTCGCAATGATCTTCTACATTGCACTGTTCCCACTAGCTCACGCAGCCTTGCTGGTGGAAGGGTCTTTCAAGGTACCCTCAGAACAAATTACAATGCAGTCTTCACCGAATCTATCCAATAATCTGAAGGTTCCTGGAAACTCAAATGCTTACTACTGCGATGATCCATCGAGCGATATCTTCCAGGTTTCCACAGGGTTAAATTTCTACCCCGCCCAGCCAAAGATGTACGTTTCACACTCTATCTCACAACACAAGTTACGTTCATAATTTCTGAGCATAGCGGCTATTACTTCTCGTTCCTTTTGATTGGCAGGATCATCGCCTCCACAGGTGACATGCCGTGGCTCAACGTGAGCGGACATGTCGATTGGCGACCCGAGCTGGTGGGTTTCTTCTATGGCCCACTGTGTGATATCAACGTATTCCAAGATGTTCCGGCTCAGGGACCCGGACAAGACGACAAGGAAATAATATCCTCTCATCGATCTTGCCCCCCGTCCCCCGAAACAGGGTACACGGGGTATGTGGAAATTAGCTCACACCCAATCCCCGTCCATCCTTCAATCACACCGGAAGGGCTGTACGAACTTAGAGCAGATGCGATAACACAAGATGGGAGAAGGATATTTTGTATAGATGTAAGCCTCAATGTTACAAGATAGAAGGTTTGAGATTTAATCTCGTGCGATGGACCCTTGTTGCGAAATTGTTACGAGGAGGGAAGGGAATTGTATCTCAATAAATAGGCAAATCGCCGAGCTCAATGAATGACAGTACAAATCTACTCCAGTTCCCCAGCTTTGCCCACAGCTTCGCATCCTCAAGAAATATCATAACACTCTCTTCGACCTCCGCAAAGCTGTCTATCCAGAATAAACAGCGGGACCCGGGATAGCCCAGGTTGTAGTAGTCTGTGCAGCGGTGGAATAAACGTCGACCGACATCGCGGGATCGCTAAGGCTGTATACGCCTGGAATCGCGGCGAGGAGCGAAGCCGCTGGAACCCCAGTACCTGAACCAGTGACGGTCAACTGAGCACATTCTGGGTACCACTGGGGCTGGCCGGCGGTGTGCATAGCGATGGTTTCGTGACGAATGAGGTAGTTGCCCGGTTTCAGAGAGCTGGGAATTGTCGAAGTCCAAGAGCTTCCATTGGCGACCATCTCGCCTGAGCTCCAGAGACCGGTGTCCAAGTTACCAGAAATGAGACCGGCTTGGTCGATCTTAAACCATACGTTGCCTGTGGGCTCGAAGGTCTTGCAGTCCCCACCGCAATTCGCCATCCAGACAAGTACAGGCCTAGTAACACAGAAGTTAGACAAGTGTCCAAGAGAAACCGCAACATCGTGCTTACCCAATTGTGTGAGGCCATGGCTTGTTCCAGTACGCAGTTACTTTGGAGCCGGCAGCAACTGTGGCGACGAGAGAACCAGGCGCGCCAGCGGCATTGCATGCCATGCTCGCTAGAGTAGGATCTTGGATAGGGTTGTAGCTATCCCATTCTCTCTGGATGCTGGTTTGGCCGGAAGCTGAGTTGTAAGGAACGAATCCATTGTAAGTGGTGCCTCCGATGTCGTATGAGACAACACCGCCATGGGCAGACGCGGTAGCTGAGAGAGCGGCGACGATGGCAGCAGTAGAGAAGTACATATTGGATTATTAAAGTGTGAGAGAGGAGAAAATTTGTACTACTGTGGAAAAAAGACTTCGACGTCTTGGCGGGGCATGAAGTACTTTATATACTTGTAGCCATCTGCGCTTTGAACAGACAAGCTTTACAGCGGCGCAAACGGCTTCGGGTCCCGGAACTCGATTTTTTGGATTGCAGGAACACGTAAGTGCCAGATAGAAAATCCAAGCTTTGTGGCGTCTGTGAGGTAGATTGATGGCATCGCCAGCCGTGATTCCGAGAACCATGTTTATTAAAAAAGTTCATCAAGGACCAATGGAGTGATATTTGAGGTGACAGTGACGATGAATGACCAAGGTCAAATCAATGCCACGTGTGTGTTTTGCTTTGATTAATTTGGGTATATGGGAAAATGCAGATCGCCCCCAAATCTTGGATTGCACAGCGCTTGCATTGAAAGGCTTCCGCAAATTATTTCAAGCTATGAAATTTTTGTAATTAATAAAACTATATTCAAGAAAAACTAAATCAAGAGAACGAAAATAAAAAAGAAACGGTATGTTTACTTCTCATTCATTAATAATAATAAAAAGCCAGACTAATTTGCCGGTAAAGGAACTTCTCGGTCTTAGCACTAACCGCACCGGGTAAATTAGCCCTGCGCTATTCGGTTACCTGCTTCCACACTCCGAAACATTCCAAGTTCAGGTTTAAGTAGACTGAATATTAGTGTGCTAACCTTTCTTGTATGCTTTCGCGAGGCTCCAGTGTTTTGCATTTGTTCTTTGGATTCGCGGCGGCATGGACAAAATAAGTTAGTAGGTGAAGAAAGGGATTTCCAAATTGTTTCTCCCCAACTTCTCGTGCCTACAACAAATCTTATCTCATGAGATCCAAGTTTTATGTGGAAAGGAGTGGTGTCCTTGGCAACGTTAAACCGGCGTTATATCGTTCTTTGAACGTCTTTGGAACGTATTCTGACAAGAACGCGCTAAATGCATGCGAAGGGTCTACAATAATGCAACCAAAACACGAAAGTCCACCGCCATGTAAGAGCAAAAAAGATGGAGGAAGGTCGTTCAAAACTTCACGCCCTCGTAAGTGGATGCAATTTTCAAATCCCACAAAACTTTCAATTGACGTGCTTGGAAGATGGTTTTCCGTCAACTTGGGCACGGGAATTGTGTCAATCCTAATACATAATCTACCGTACAATGGAGTATGGCTCTATTGGATCTCTGTTCTCGTCTTCGCTTAGAGTGTTGATCTTTTCTTCATGTTTCTGACGATTTCGATTTTGCGTTACACGATTTACTCGCAAATATGGACAGCGATGATTCGGCATCCGTCCTCAGTCGCTGTTTCTTGGGACATTCCCAATGAATCTCGCAACTATTATCAACATGATAGTATTTGTTTGCATTCCTGCGTGGGGACCTTGGACTATTCAACTGGTATGTGATGCCTGCGAGTAAGGAGGCAGCCTTGTTTGCTGACTCGGCGATTTAGGCCTGGGCCTTGTGGTGGATAGACGCAGTCATAGCGGCAGTTACATCTCCTTCCCTTCGTCATGTCAATATTTCTCTCCTTCTGAGATACCCCGAAAGCTAAGCTCAAGCAGTATGTACTTTCAGAGAAAACTGAACTTTCAACGATGACAGCAGCATGGCTATTGCCAGTTGTAGCACCAATCGTCACTGCCGCAACAGGAGGGAATGTCGCATAAGTGCTCCCAAAACCTCAGCATGCGCTGTGGACCATAATCGTATCCTACATCCTCTGGGGAACCGGTGTACTTCTTGCTACGGTCGTTCTCGCAATTTATTTCCAACGATTGACTGTGTACAAACTCCCGCCACGTGAAGTCATTGTGTCCGTATTTCTGCCTCGCGGGCCTTTGGGGCAGGGCGGCTTTGCGAATATGCAGCTTGGAAAAGTCGCCCTCGCCATATTCTTCAAGACGAACACACTTCCATGCTACTAGTTTCAACGAAAGCGCTGGAGCAGTGTTTTATTTGATGTGGTTGCTGACCAATCTAATCATGTGGGGATTTGGGCTTGTATGGTTGTTCTTCGCGCTGGCGAGCATCAGCCGCAGCAGGTTTCCGTTCAATATGGGGTGGTGGGGATTTACATTTCCGCTTGGAGTATTCACAGTTTCGACGGCAACGATAGGCAAAGAGCTTCCATCAACTTTCTTCAAAGTTCTGGCTACAGTAAGGTAGCCCCAACCACTATTTGGGACTCGGCTCAACTGTAGTGACAACTTCAACAGATTTTCTCCATCGCCGTAATACTTTGGTGGATCATGGTTGCTGTAGGAAGTGTCAAGGAAGCCTTGGTTGGAGAATTGCTTTTCGCTCCTTGTCTCGAAGATATGGAAGGGCAGGAAGCATTCGGAAAGAAACACTTTGAAGAAAAGAGTAGAAGCTCGGGAGGTAGTCCAGTTTGATCAACGGGGGGGTACTATGCAATCCACATCAAATCTAACAAAGATCACCAGGGCACGAACACATATTGCGCGCGACACATGCCTCCATAAAAAATAGAGGTGCTTCATCTGCTGTCTCCATATCATCCACCCTTCAGCACGGCTCTCATAAAAGTAGTGCAACCATCTGCCTTCTAGAGAGGCCTCTCATATCACATTTCGAGGCCCTGTCTTATAAGCCTTCCGACTTCCTGGATCTGGTTCTGAGTCAGCCTGAGTTAACAAAAGTCGGAGGTGAAATCCTTACTAATGGTTCTCGCATCATTGTGAAATGGTTGCCTACCATCCTCAACGAATGAACTTTACGGTTACCGATCAACTTATCCCACCCGTTAGGTCCAAAGTCCGTTCTATTTTCCACGAGCCATTGCATTGAATTTGGCATCGGACCTTTCCAGTCAGGGATCTCAGTTGCATTATTGACAATTCCATCAGCTGCCCAGATAGCTACGGCGTTAGGCATTCTCTCCGTCAACTTATCGGGCCAGCTAATGGTCTCCAGTTCTTTCGAATACTTCGTCAACTCTCTGACGGTTGCTGCAAAGTGCGGTAGTAGCCAATGGGGCATTTTGTCTTCCGAGCTCAGCAGGCCAATATCTGCGCAAAAACGATGAAACTCGGAAGGGAGAGCCTCGAGGCCCAACGGGCAGGGTGAGTCAATGAGCAAAAGTTTTTCTACGACTTCACCGGCTAGCAGAAGCTGCCGCGCTGCTTCATATGCGAGAACTCCTCCCGCACTCCACCCTCCTAGGATATATGGTCCATGAGGCTGCCTTTCTCGTATCTCCGCGAGATAAATACGTACGATAGCCGGTACGCCTATGGTGAATCTTTGCGGTGCAGTCATAAAAGGACAGTTCAGGCCCCAGACACAGATGTTCCGGGAAAGGGGAGGTAAACTAGCATACGACGTTGCGGAGCCGGAACCATCTGGAAGGAGGAACATACTACGACTTGCAAGCTTCGGCGACCCTTGAAGGAGAATACATTGTGCTCGGACTGGAAATCGCTCCAATTCCTTTTCACTGTGCTGGCTGATCTCTGCCAGAGCACTGTTGCTTGTCTTAGTTTCGCCGCCATTTGGCAATATTCCCACATTTGTTTTCTGGGAGACAGCAGGTGGTACTATACCATTGGATGATTGAGAAGAGTTCGGAGTAGGACTGGAATTTTCAGTACTAGCCGATGCGCCAAACAAGAAGTTATCATTCAGATACTCCTTGAAGAGGCCCACTGATGGAAAATCGATGAACAGCCCACTGTTCATTTCAAGATCAAGTTCTTCTCGCAACTTGCCCAAGATTGAAAGGGAGAGCAGGGAATCTACGCCCAAATCTGAAAAGCGCGTGGTATCTAAGAGTTCGGATACTTCGCAGGCAATTTCATCTGCTAGTATCGACATGATTTGGCAAACGAGGTCTTGGGGCGGTTCGGCCTGTTTGATAAACTCCAAGTCCTTGGGTTTTCTTGAAACTTCGACCGGTCCAAGAATTGCGGCTGAATGTTGCTCATGTCCACGCGGAACAGAAGACCTTGGACCACGTCGAAGTTGTTGGGGAGGCAGCAGTGTTGCCAGTAATGAGCGTGGGACACACTGAAACCGACATCTCTCAACCACACCGACAATTTTGCCGTCGCAAAGGACGTAGACATCTCCAGCAACCATTTTCGACCCTTTCTCAGGCAGCATCTTGACATAGACTTGATAGTTCTCTCCTATCACCAGTTGCTTGCAAAATCTCAGATTGTCCCATCCGTGAGAGATATATACCTGGTTGATTTCGACATTGTCGTTCGCATTCATCACGAACCCTGAAATGTGTGCTAGGTTGTCGATTAAATAGGGATTCATGAAGAAAGATCCATCTTCGTTCGTGGACCGGCAGCAAACGGTAGCTGTTGCCTCAAGCCCTTCGCTGTCGAGAAAGACTTCTCGCATTCCTCTGTACTTCAGCCCATATTCTACCAGATTGGAGAACAGCTTGTACGCTAAGCCTTCCTGAATTCTGCTTGCGGTCGGGGACTCTTTTACGAAATCCATCCGAGAGTTTATTAGGTGCTCAAAACGGGCCCAGTCGGCTTCCCACACAGCTTCGTTTTCAAAGTGTACCGAGCATCTTGCATGCTCAGTCACTTTAGTGGCGTTCGTGCTTCTGATGACAACCATTGAACAACGGCGTACCAAGTCAACCGTTACTTCAATCAACCGTTACTTCAATCTCCAGAGTTTGATAGTCTTTTGTCTTGCCCAGATCCACAATGAAAGGACTAACTGTAGTCATATCTCGAACATTCATGCAAGCCGTTTCACTGGTTGGGCGCAAGAGCTTGCACCCGTACTGACTCAATGTCAGAGCCATATCGGCATATATGGCAGAAGGGCACAAGCCGACGCCGTTGATAAGGTGCCCGGCAATAATATCTCGCAATTGAGAGTCATGAAAGTAGGTCTCCGCGACCAAAACTGCTGTGCTCTCAGCTGTGTTCATCTCTTGCTTGACGATTCTATGAACTGTCGTTGTAGAGATACCGGATGGAGTGGAGGCGGCGGCGGTGACATCGTCACCTTTATTTAGCATCCAATCATTCTTATAATCAATCCAAAATCTCTTCTCGTCAAATGAGTAGGTCGGAAGCGGAAGCACCTGGACGCATGCTTCATAGTCATGATGGTAACCGGCCCAGTCCACGTCTACTCCAGCGGTATATACCGCAGAAAGGCTTCGAGTGAGAGTCACCCATTGTTCTTCTGTCCTAGAAAGGGAAGGCAGAACCTTTTCAGTGCCACCCAGTGTGGCTTTGACCATGGAGCTACAAACAGCTTGAGGTCCGATTTCTAGCCACAGATTCCCTAGCTGGTCCTCTGCGCCTCTCGTTCGAACATAATTTTGTAATGAGTCTACAAAATTGACGGCTTCCCGACAATGTCTTCGAAGATAAGGGCCGCCAAATTCATGGTTGCCAGACAGAGTTCTGCCATACAGGGGCGAGATAACGGGAACATTCGGTTGGCAGAATAATACCGATGCAGCATGTGTCTCAAACTCATCCAGAATGGGACCCACCTGAGACGAATGGAATGCGAACGGAACGTCGAGTTTTTTTGTCTTTATAGTGGCTGAGAAAGATGTCTGGAGTTTCTCGATATCGGGTGTGGGGCCAGAGAAGACAATGTCTTGAGGAGTGTTCCAGCAAGCCACTTCAACGCCGTATTGCAAGCAGGTGGACTCCACCTCGGAAGGTTTCAGACTACCTTTCACAGCTAGCATGCTATCTTAAAGTTTCCAAGTCAGCTTTGGTCGCAAGGGTACATCTTAGCGTTGAGAGCTTGGGAATATTCCTGCAATGTTCTAAAATTTTGAGGATATCGAAGAGCATAATAACTATGGATTATGGTCCCACAGGAATAACAAGAAAATCGAGTATACGTACGAGTACCAACTAGACAATGAGTCTGCAGGAGTCTGGCTCTACTACCCACAAGATAGATCACATCAAAGGCGGAGAGCACGCCAGAGATGTTCATCGCCGCATATTCGCCCAAAGAGTGACCTATGACAGCCGAAGGTTTCATTCCCCAAGAGATCCAAAGCTTGGCCAGAGCAATTTGAAAGCATACCAGAGCAAGTTGAGTGACTATAGGTGTGGTGGGGGCCAAAAGTGCGGGGTCGGATGCGGGGTTGAATGCCTCGCAAATAAAGGTTTTGAATGACGGAAACCCTTGAGAAACCGAAATTCGGTCTAGGCTGAAAATCGAGTCTTTGAATGCCTTCGACGTGCGCATCAGTGTTTCTCCCATACCTTGATATTGGCAGCCCTGCCCAGTAAATACAAAAACTATACCCGGGGGTCCAACGCCAAGGTCTGGCGAAGCGTGCAGATGTGTTCGAAGCTTCGTAGAAAGCTCATCTTGAGATTCAACCTCAACTGCTACACGGTACTTGTAATGCCTCCGGCGGGCAGTAGTCGTATAACTTAAGCTTGGAAGATCTACCGAGGTGTTAACTTCCGCATAGAGGAGAAAACTCTGGACATTTTTCTGCAATGAAGATAATGTCTTGGCGGAGATGGTAATGATGTGGCAGGCTCGTGGGTCGCTATGCAATTGTGGTCGAAGAGGCCCATCTTCCATTACCAATGCAGTGTTTCCACCAGCTGCTCCGAAGTTGTTCATCAACACGTGTCGTTTTCCTTGGTATGGCCGCAACCAAACCGACTGTTTCTTTGCAATATTCACATTTCGCTCAGTGAGGTCTCTAGGAAAACCTCGATTTAGCCGCGTTTTGATACCAATGTGTGGCGGAATCAGATCGTTGCGCATCATCGAGAGAACCTTCACTAACCCTGTGAATCCCGAGACAGCTTCTCCATGTCCTGCGTTGGCTTTAACTGACCCCAAAAATAGTGGATTGTCTCGTTTTCTTCCAGGTTTGCCCTGAGGTGCAAAGACGCGCATGACGCTCTCCATTTCTACGGAATCTCCAGCTTGGGTACCGGTACCATGCATTTCAATATAGGACACATCTGATGGCTTGATTTGCGCATCACTGAGCACTTTTCCGAATAATGCCTCTTGGGTCTCGACATGGGGACGCGTGATGGAAACAGCCTCAGCACTATGGTTTGTTGCCGATGCAGTGATAACGCCCAATATTGGGTCTCGATCCGCAATAGCGTCTGGGAGTCTCTTCAATATTATGGTACCCACTCCCTCTCCACGGCAATAGCCATCTGCTTCGTCGTCAAAAGTCTTGCAAGGGCCTGTCTTCGATAAAAACTGGCCTTTAGACAAGCCTGAATAGATATCAGGATTGGTGAAGACATTGAGACCCCCAGCAAGTACTGTGTCACACTCTTTCGCTTTCAATGATGTGCAGGCCAGTTGTATAGCAGCGAGACTGCTCGAACACGCTGTGTCCACGTTGTAGCTTGGTCCTTGAAACCCCAAATGATAGTTTATGCGCCCTGGACCGAAAGCGCGAATGCCACCAGTGATATAGAAAGTGTCTATATCTTGTGCAGTATTAGTTTCCTTCCAATCATCGCTCGCTTGCCCATAAAAAGTGGCGACTCGGTCTGCTTGAGTGGACGGCGTGCGGTTCAAAACCATGCCAGATGATTCCATCGCCTCGTACGCAGTGACAAGGGCGAGTCTCTGCATTGGATCCGTCTGTGTAGCTTCTCTAGGAGACATGTTGAAGAAGCGGTGGTCAAACATTCCTGGATTGTTAAGAAAACATCCGAATGGGGTGTGGCTTTTGTTCTTGCCACTTCCACTAGCGTCCGTGTGTGTTGTGAAGTCCCATCGATCTGGCGGAATCTTTGTTCATTAGTTCGAACACAGGACCTGGTTGGACTCTTGGCTACTTACGGTACGGTGAGTATCGATCCCTTGTTCTAGCAGAGCCCACAGTTCTTCGGTGCTATTGGCGCCAGGAAACCGGCCAGCCATACCCACAATGGCTATCTTGGAATTATCATGAGCATTTGAATCCAACAACTCCCTTGAGGTCAGGTGTGCATTTTCTCTTCGGAAGCTGTTCACGACCATAATATCTGGTACCCTTTGCTTCAACGACATAACCAAACCATGGTGGGGTGAAGATCCAATGACAATGAGTTGGGTATTTCGCTTAGATAGCATTTCCGCCGAGTCGTCAAGGATAGTTGTCCATCTCAAACGCTCGCAAAGAACTTGACAGATACAATTCTTGAACAGATCCAACGTGCTATTTGAGGCTATCTTACCAAATGATACGGCTTTGGTAGGATCGAAGGTGTATAATTTCAGGATGTCTGAGGTCTGATGAGAGATTAAACACTCCAAATCGGACGGATTGTATATATGTGGTGCGTGGTACGGGGCTCTTATGGGTATGGTCTGTGTGCTTGACTTTCCGACCCCACCCTCTTGCTGAAAGAGAAGTTGCAAGCTACTCGAAGGACCACTAAATGTAGCAGTGGTATGCCCAACAGAGCTTACGTATAGTTTTCGAGCATGTTTCAGGGCCTAACAAGTCAGTGATTGCAAGCACATCTCGGGACAAACTTACGTATCTCTCATTTAAGTGTTTTGCGTAGGCCTCTGCCTCTTGCTCAGAAGTTCCGGAGATGATAGCGGACCATGAAATGCTAGTTGGCTGACTTGTGATTTCTTTTGCTCTGATTGAAACCAGAAGCCCTACGCGAAAGGCAATCTTGACTGTTTCGATAGCCAATGGGAGAAACGAAGTCAAGTCATCGCAGGATAAAACCGCAGAAGCCGCGAAAAGTCCCGTGCAGACTCCAATGACTTTTGTGTTACTAGCATTTTGTGTACCTTCATTTTCAGAAAGACTAAGAGTAGGTCAGTAAAGATCAGAAGTCAGTATTTACACGTACTAGAAAAAGTGTAGAAGTTGCGAGAGACAGGTAAGTGTGCTGTCTAGCATAGCATTTCGGTCCGGACTTGTTTCGTATCGGCCGACGAGCTCATCAATGCTTGAAAATGAAGGAATCCCATGTCTTTCAACCTTTGGGATCGTTTCTATCTCATTGCGAAGAGTTGTGCCGACTCTTTGTAAAAAGTTGGAAGTAAGAGGACCCTGAGGCGTATTCAATAGCTTTAGGAGTGTGGAGAGATAGTCCGTTGTCTGGTCACCAAACAGAAGAGCATCCATGGTAAACGATTCCTTTCCGGATTAACCCTTGACTAAATGTGAATGTCCAAGAGAAAAGGAGTTTAGGGATGGCTGGCTCGCGGTTGACAGAAAAAGCAACACTCAATAGGTGTAGTTCTTTTGCCAAACGACTTCAAAAACACGCCTTTTAAAAGTCTCACACGGCGTAGAACATTCAAAAGTGTCCCAAATCACAGTTTTGTTTTATTTTTGGGTGTCGCTTTTTCTGTCTACCGCGAGGCTGGGCGTCGGATATAATGGTCCCAAGGGAGCTTTGTAATGTGTGGCCCGACTCGACCAATTAAATAGTGGAACTTGGTAAAACAGGGGTTTATTTACTAGTCCAGGACTAAACTATTGTGGTAAAATCCTGTGACTCAGGCCTGGGTGATTTATCTTTCTCAAAATAACCCTGCTGACAGTTGGTTATTGTGCCGTCTAACCAGGCATCCATCTTCCTGGTGGAACTCCGCCTCCAACACTAACTACTTTCTCCCCACTTCGGCAAGGAATTTGCGGCTGGCTGTTTACAACTTCTGACTAGTTCTATCGGCCGCATAGACGAGCTGATTATTATACGCGGGCACTTATACAGTCCCTGACTCTCGGCCGTCCTCCACACGAGACGAGGTTTACTGCTGACTTGCTACACGGTCCAGACTCCTCATTTCGGTGAGACGAATTAAACCGAAAAGTTACCTTTGGAAAATGATCATTTGGGATTTTACTGATAGATTTTGGAGGTTTGATAAGTCAATTTGGTTTTGTGCGGGGTACAACTAGTACAATAAAGCAACCCACTCCAGCTCATACCAACCAATCAGTCATTGATCGGCTCCGTCTGGTCGCCTCTATGTTCCTGATCCGCCAGTGAGCAGAATCACTTGGCCTGAAAACGTAAATCAGTTGTGAATACACGCGGAGTGGAGTGGTTGAACTCACCATTAATCCACTCACTATCTGAATGGGCAAGAAACGCAACAATGCGACCAATGTCTTGCGGCACTGCAACTCTTCCAAGGGGACACAGGGAAGCAAGCCCGGCCTCAATCTTCTGAAGGTCCATTCCGGGCATCCCTCCTGGAGAGTAGTGCCATGCATTCCTAGTCTTGTTACTGGGCATCCTCTCTTGATTCGATGTACATACTGTTGAAACATGTCACTCTTAACGCCTCCGGGTGCAATGGCGTTGACTGTGATTCGTTTGTGACCACAGTCTTTGGCAAAAGACCGAGTGAAACCTTCAACGGCTGCCTTGCTACCGGCGTAAAGGGCATGATTAGGTACCCCCGACATCGTGGCCGCCTGGCAGATTTCAGAATTAGTATTGCTCCTTTAGTCAAATCTAGAATTGTAACATGAGTGGACTAGAGGTGAATGTCCCAGGAACAGAACAAGTTTCAGCCTCAAGTATTTCATCCTGAAGGAACGACTGGTACTTACAACTGAAGACATCAGAATGATTCTTCCGCCTTCCTGTAGATGAATATAAGCTTGCTGGGCAACAAAGAACTGCGCTCGGGTATTCAACGCGAAGACTCTGTCATAGAGTTCTTCTGTAACTTCTTCTTCAGGGCTAAAGACTTCCGTTCCAGCATTTGAGCATACGACATCAATCCTGCCGTAATGACCAATGGCTTCTTCGAACAATCGTTTGACTTCTGGAGTCTTGCTGATGTCCGCTTGGATGGCGATTGCTTGGCTTCCGCCTTCTTCGATCTTTTTGACGAGACTCTCGGCTCCTTCTTTGGTTTTTGCATAGTTGACGACGACTGAGGCTCCTCGTTGACCGAGTTCGAGGGCGATTCCATGGCCAATGCCTCGACCACTTCCAGTGACGAGAGCTACTTTGCCGGTCAAAGTTTTGATAGGAAGCTTATCGGAAGACATGTGGTATCAAGAACAAACCAGAATCCCAAGACCACAACGAACAGTTGCAAATTGGTAAAATATAAATTTCTTTGAAGATAGAACAAAAAACACGGCGGCAAGATTAAATTCGTTTTATGTAACGCTTCACGATGCGTCCGTTGGTAAATTTGATGGGAATTGCAGCTCCCTAGTAGAACGAAAAAGGGTGTCCTCGTAAATCAGCTCGCCCCGTGGCCGCATGAAAAGTAAGAGTGAAGACGCACGTCTCAGGCACACCTAACGTCAGCCGCGGCGTGGAGTTGGAAGTAAGATTTTAGGATTCTTTAACGATGGAGTTGGAAGTAAGATATTCCGATCAGTCGAGGGTAGTGGCTCAGCCCAGTTGGTTGGGACTGACGAATCAGGCAATCGGTACTGTAAGTAAGCACGGGGCACACTTGCTTTGCGGGGAAAGGGAAGCGCGTAATCTCGTACATGGTATCTTACCGTATGCACGTCGGCAACCGAATCGACCAAAATGGGTACTCATTGAAGATCAAGACTGCTTCGCCTCCATAGCAAGGGGGCAAACGCCACAGAGGGTGAAGACTTCCGGTCACAAGGTTTGAGTCCGTGTGGAATGTCCATGTCGTATAAATACCAGAGTTCGCATTGGATGGAAAGCAAACAAATTCATCCCTTATTCTTCACCGACTACTTCAAACATGGGTCCTCATTCGACCACTACAGCTGGCCCTGGAATCACCCAGGTGATCACTTTCGAGGGTTGGTCTTTTCGTGCCCTCCCGCTGTTATCTTTCTCTAATCAATGATGCCACAGAATATCGCGACCTATCAGCACTAGCCTTTGAGTGGGCAGATAGCTACGATGCAAAAGTAGGTAGCATCACCCTAGAACATGGCTCACGTATCTGACACAAATGTCAGGATTGGGCCCGTCTGGAGGCAATATTGGCACCCACACTTCGAGTGGATTACACTAGTATTGGCAAGCAATGTTGGCCGTCTATGTCGGCCGCCGAGTTCATGGCCATGGTGACGGATGATAACTTCCTGGGCGATCCGTGTGTCAAAACACAACACTTGCTCGGATTTGCGAAGTGGGAAAAGCTTTCGGAAACCGAGATCATCGGCCACCATCAGCTTCGTGCTGCACATCAAGTATACACTGATGTTGATCTTAAGTCTGTGAAGTTGAGGGGACACAGTCATGCTACGAATGAATTGTACTACAGGAAGATGGATGACGGGGCCTGGAAATTTGCCGGACTTAAACCAAGGGTGTTGTGGAACGAGCATGAATTTGAGAAGGTTTTCAAGGGCTCTTTTCTAGATTCAGTGGCTAAATTGTAACTGGTGTAGTAGATTTTGGTGACTGGGTGCAACTGTGTTCGTGCGAATACGGAAATGACTTGTTCAAAAAGAAATATCATCTGACCTTGACCACTCATAACTTCCTTCCATTTCTTGCCTTGACATCCAATGGAAACCATGTCGGCTTAACAATAGAGTTGGGGGGTTCAATGTCCAGCCACGGAATGTCGAATTCCTTGCCAGTAGTAACGTCCATTTTTTTCGTGACATTGCAGCCCCAAAGTATCGTGCTAGACATGATGAAAAGTACTGTCTCACTAAAGTCCTGGCCGATGCACGATCTGCCTCCCCATCCAAAACCTGAGTGACCCTTGATTTTTGGGTATTGGGAAAGAGGTGCCTTGTAAGTCGGGAATTTGGGGTCCAGCCAACGTTCAGGTTTGAAATCTTCTGGGTTGGGAAAGAAGGATTCGTCTCTTGTTATAGCCCTAAGTTCGACGTTAGACATGTATTGTTGATCCTCTAACAGGGCTGATTACCACTCCGCTGCCAAGCATATGGAACCCTTAGGTATGAAGTACCTATTGTAAATGTCATCTTGCCCCAAGCGATGTGGTACACCTAAGTGCGTTAGATGTTGTTCATAGAGACCATTGAAGTGGACTTACCGAGCGGAACAGGTGGCCTCCAGCGAAATACTTCTCTGATAAGAGCTCGTACGGTTGGAAGCTTGCTCAAATCAGCAGCTTGGGGTGCCACGTCACCACACTCGGCGTCAATTTCTTCTTGGGCTTTCTTCTGCCATTCCGGAAATAGGCACAGAGCCAGCAGTAGCGATTGAACAGGTGAAGATAAAAGCACGCCTCCAATCATTGCCAGCATACCAATTGCGTAGCCAGCTTCTTCGTCTTCTGAAATATGATGAGACCTACCTTCCTCATGGTGGAGAAAGGTTTCCATCCACGACAGCTGTGCTGCTTTATCTCTGGGGTTTTGCCTGACTTTCTCCAATTGGCCCAACCAGAATCCACGCTCGCGATTATAACGCTTCACCTCGCTGCATTTCCAAGGCTGTAGCACAAGTGGTACCCAGTCCGGTATCTTGGCAAGGAAAGGAAGTTTATTTTCGATCGCGCAGTCCGGTGATATACGAGGTATCAGGGTGTTGGCGTTCCCAACTGAGTTTTCTGCAGTTTTAGTATCTCCGTCATTCCATGCCGCTTGAGCGCTGATTTTAGCAACTTGAGTCTCCACGGTGTGTATCCAGTTATCAGGATCTGCCAACAGCTTCGCAATAAGAGCCTGGCTCTCTTTTTGAGCTACAGCATTCAAAATCTGGCGGGGGGTATTCGAGACCATATACTTCATAAAGGACCTGCCGCGTTTATGGTCGCCTACACCTGAATCAGCAAATAGATCAAAAGACAAAAGTTAGATTAACATACTTCCTTCACCCATCAACGGGAGATAGTGCATGCTTGTTCGGCAATCCTTCCAAATAGCTGGAATGGATGGTCTATCAGAATATATCTGTGCCCGACGCACTAGCAGCTCTTCAACGACTTTCTGAGACGATAAAACAACAATATTGTCACCGGCGACGTTGCATTCATAGATAGGACCATATTTCTTAGACCACTCGTAGAACTTCAACCACGGGTGCTTCCGCGGGAGATCGGGAACGGAACCTAAGATCGGTATGCCTGGATAACAATGAGTACACTTCAAGACTTTGCATTACGAGTGGAACAATACCTCTAGGCCCTGGCAACCTCTGAGTTCCAGTTGGATGAGGTTTCTTGCACGTGAACCATTTAAAAACTAAGACACAAAATAACACAGCTGGTAACAAAACGTATGTAAAGGTTTGAGCCATTTTTGTGATATCGATCTGATAAACACCCACTGAATCTGAATATCTTCACAATTCAAAAGTCACATTCTATGTGCGGAAGTGGGAGGGTGCACGACAAAGGGTGAACTGAGCCACACTCACACTTGGAGTTAACTCCAGGCATCTGTCATTGCTTTGCCTGGTCCAGTTGCCCGCCCGTCTCACATCACCAGCTGGATTCCCGGCATCAATACTTTGGTCTGGCCACTCGGTCGCCCCATGTTTGATCATGTTTCAGTCCACACACGGCAAAGATGTGTAAGTATTCCTCGCCACTAGTATGCACCCCCCCTTTCCAAGACATGTTCTTTTCCGCGCATACGCTTTCCCGCGCATACGCCTTGGAATTAGCAGTCAATTGAAAACACTATTTTACGAAGTGTGAACTTATAAATGGGGTCTGTCGATCATTCGTATCAGTCAATGCAATCGTAAAGACTTCATTGGACGAGTTGAACGAATTCCCTAGCTTTAATCAGCTCAAAGAACAAAAATGTGAGATTGACTTTGTAACATTCGGTGAGTGTGAGTTCTGCGCTAGCTCATGGACCCCAACCAATAAAGTAAGACTGTTGGTACCACATCGAGATGACAATATGCTGCCTGGACAAACGTATACTTATCCCCAACATCCAGATTCTCTTCATAAGGTCGTATCTTGTGATGAATTAGGAACACCGAGCAGTGAGGTAAAGCTGAGTGGGTGTGGTGAAAAGTTGTAAAGTATGCCCCATGAACCACGCCGTCCACGTCAGCCGCCACCAACAATACATGCCTTGATCACTTGGTCACGATGTAGCAACCACCCGCCGCGACCAGTAAGAACTATTCCTCTCAGCTTTTCGATAAGCGCCCAAAAGACTAGTGATCGCTTCCCGTGCTTACATCTCCAATGGGGCTACCACTCAAATTACACTATATATCCAACACAAGAGGAGAAATACGGTGTTGAAGAGTTAGGGGTTTCAAGGAATATATTGGCGGGAATGCGACCGCTCATGTATTTGAGCCGCGGAAAACATGACTCAGTTCTTAAGTAGGCTGAGGATGGTTCCAATATAGGGTCTCCTTTGACACAATCGCGGGACTCAACGAATAGAACATCTCTCTTTTTCTTTGTCCAACGGTTTTTAAAATACATTTCCAGCTTTAAATTTCAGGTACGAGGGAAACATTGAAACTGGTGACTACGTTGTTTAAACAGCGTCAGTCTTAATTAATTTCATGACACTATTCACGTAAATGGTCATGTGATACTAGGTGGGGCCAACACCCAACCAACACTTGAGTATTCAGACGCACTCTTCTTCCACATTTAGCAATATCAGATTCATTTTCATTCCTGGAACCGTCAGCTGGGTTTGAGAAGTGCTTCCAGATGGCACAAGTCCCGACTAGGGAGGGTACAATCCCTTTCAAGATTCCCAAATACGACGTGCCCTGCGCCACCTATTACAAGATCTTTGGCGACCTTGCTTCTGCTATTTCTCCCTTAGTTGTAGTGCACGGCGGCCCTGGAGCTGGGCATAAATACCTGCTTTCTTTCGCAGGCCTATGGCCGAGGTACGGTATCCCCGTCGTCTTCTATGACCAAATCGGCTGTGCTTCATCCACACATCTTCCGCAGACGGCCGGCGACGGAGACTTTTGGAAGGAATCCTTGTTTCTCGATGAACTAGACAATCTTATTGATCACCTTGGCTTGCGCGGAGGCTTTCATCTTCTTGGCCAGAGCTGGGGAGGGATGTTGGTTGGCTCTTATGCTGCCAAACGCCCACGGGGTCTACAAAGGCTTGTGATTGCTAGTGGGTTGGCCAGTTGGGAACTATCTATGAAGGGGATTGAGACGAGAAGATGTGAGCTGCCAGAGGAGACACTGCAGACCCTTAGGAAATACGAGCAGGACGGAGACTACGACAACCCGGAGTATAAAGAAGCCACGGCGATGTTCAGCAAGAAGTTTGTATTCCGGGATGACCAATCGCCGCCGCAGATGTTGATGGCTGGTCTCCAGAACCTGGCTGCGGATAAAACCGTCTATGGGACTATGTAAGTTGCACCTCTCATCTTTAAAGGGAAATACGAGACGCTGACACGAGTGAAAGGATCGGTCCATCTATTCACGTGCCGATAGGTTCGTTGCTAGGCTGGACGAGCATTCCAGGATTATCTCAGATCATCGCACCCACACTCCTATACAACGGCGAGTACGACACGTCGCATGATATTGCCCAGATACCGTACTTCGAGCACATTCCCAAGGTTCGATGGGTCACCTTTGCTAATGGAGGTCATTTTTGCCATCTTGAGCAAGGGTTGAGGGAGAGGGTCTTCACGACTGTGGGGGACTTTCTCAGTCAGGGAAACGAGAGTCATTGAACGGCTGCGACAGTAGTCTAAACTCTTAAGTAGATATGTCCGTATTCAATGGTTAAGTACTACGTCGAGTATTGTGCCAACAATTTAAGTCTCTCAGACAAAAATGATGTTGTCTGACCTTACGTGAGAATTTGTTTCGAAAGGGAAATTTCAAAATCACTAAGGCTTAAGGCTCACAAGAAAGTCGGATTTTATTCTTTTGCTCTGAGATGATTAAGTTATCAACCTAGAACAAGATCGATACTTTCAAGTTCCTGCCGCTCCCAAGCATTCTTCTCCACTCTTCCTAGTCCTTTACGGTACGCTATTCCATCCGTCCATTCTACCCAAAGTACGTTGTAAAACTCGTATTTGTCAACCAATATATGCACAGGCAAAGGAGCCCCAATTGGGCCACCATGTCCAGGATTCCGAATCTTGACAGGCGGGTTATATCTCGGACATTCCTCTAAGTTCAGTTCCTCTAACCCGATTTCATTTTTAATTGAAGACCGAAACCGATAAGCGTATCCTTGTGAGATTGCTACGAGCTCAAAGCTGCGCTCTGATGGCTCCTCTAAGGGTCGATTGGCAAAGGCGGTGGTTTCATTTGGTTGCAAAACTCCTACCCATACTCCATCACCTTGGAGGATAGAGTGATATACCGAATTATATCCACTCTGAATTGTCTCATCGCTAATACAAAACCTAGCTCGCGTGGTCATACCAAATAAGAGGGATCCCGGCGGTCGAACAGCAGATTCCGACGGGCTATTCAAAGGCAACGGGTACCAGAACTGCGCATGTGGGTACAGTTCGTGTCTATAAATATGGTGTGGGGCGACCAGGTCCGGATAACCACGCACCGGAGGAGGGAAACTACTTCTTGATCTGTTTACCTCACGCGTCCATCCAGCAGGAGGTGCATTCTCGGACCCAAGAAACTTAGATCGATATTCGTACCAAGTGCTCACGATGGACCTTCTACCAGAAAGTTCAAGATCACCAGTAGACCATTTGATAGTTGGAGTAGTTCGACAAGAGTTGCCACAGTAAGCGGATCCTGGAAGGTGTTTTAAGTAATCGTTGCTGCTCCTGAATGCGATATTGTTGAGTTCTCCAATCCATCCGGTCCACGACCAACTGGGGAAAGCTCCTTTACTGCGGCATGGGCTATCGATTGGCCTCCTTACGGTCGAATCCAACGGTTGCCACAGAAGTGTGGCGTCAAAGAATAATACCGGATGCCCATAGTGGAAACCCTCGTGAAATGACCCACTCAAAGTCATGAGAATCCCTGCGAACGCATTCATCACGTCGCTGGGATAAGTCAGGGATCTTCTGCTGTATCGTTCAACCATGACGCCGTATTCATCAATGTCAGGAATCCCTCCGGAGAACAAGTCGCGGGTTTTCTTGAATTGACTGCTGGCCCATCCTTCAGTTGGTGCAATCACATCTTCTCGACAATCGCCATCCGCGCAGCGCCACAGAACCGTATCGTCGACGAAAATCAGTTGCCGACGCGAGAATAAGTCTTCTTGAAGAGTCCATGCTCTTTGGGCCCAGGGATTTCTACCTGGTAGCCAACCGGGAAGCTCTTCAACCAGGGTCGAATGTCGGCTCAGTTTGTGGGTCTTTTGGATTATATTTCTGGGTAGATTGGTTGCACGTAGTCCTCGTAATCCATAGTCTGCGTCCTGGCCTTGAGCCGCAACAAGGACTAAAGAAGCTGTCCCATATATTGACGCCATGGCATTTAGTTGGTCTTGTTTCGTTGCTTCATCATCCTGTACGATACACAGAGCATCAACCCACAGAAACCGCTCTTTGAGCAGCGCAACAATAAGCATTGCATCCCTTATAGTCTTCGGAATCTGACAAACAACATCTCCTCCCAATAGCGATTGATGCTTCAGCAGGAGCTTGATGTTCGACTTTTGGGTCTGAAATGATTTTGCTGATCCCCACACGTAGCTAAGCGCTACGTACGAGTCCTCGGGGCGGCACTGAACAATACATTGACACCAGGTATCGATCAAATACAATGGCCGAGCCGATGGGACTGGGCGGCCGTGAGCCATACCGCGACATCTTGGGCCATGGTTTGCATCGCAATTCATTTTCCACTGTCGAATAAGGTTGTGATCAATCCAGCTCGTGTGTATTAACCTGCCGTTACCAAAGCTTCCATGAGACCTACCGTCTCTGACGAGTGACAATTGCAGTTCTCCATGGGTACTGGAAAGCTCCCCAGGACGTAGAGACCTCAGCTCCAGTACCCCAGGGCCACCGGGGCGCAATTCAGTGCATCGCGAGTATGACTGTGGAATGATTTCGTTATGTGCAAGGCACTTTTTAGGCAAGTTTCGGTGGAGTCCTTCACTGAATACCACGTGAGGGGCAGTAGATGGACTCTTTATCAAAGCCAAGATATCTGCGCATATGTCGCACCGTTTTGTCTGCCTCTTGAAACCGTCAGCCTTGGGATCCTCATAAGAGAGTGTTACTGCCAATAGGATATTGTCTCGTCGGATGACGGGATCTCAATTCCGCAAATAATTCATTTTCTCATACCAAAGTTGTGGACCTCTTCAGTGCACGAGTCTTCTGTCTCCTTTTGACAACCTTACGTTTAACCATATCACCAAATAGATGATGTTAGGTGGAAAACAGAGAATTAGGAACTCAAGCTCGAGAATATGAGGACCAAGAGCCGGCGGCTGCAAGGATACTGCAGGCTTCTGCGTGTAGCTGCTGACAGGGGCTTACAATAAGCGCCAAGCGCTATCCTCCACTATAGTTCCCTACCCAACCCAGCTTGTACATTTTTCATGCCAAGGAAGTCTTCACAATAATAACCACAATAATCTTACAAGCCATAAATTAAT
>QGMK01000248.1:0-32138 GCA_007825345.1 Lachnellula suecica
CTCGCCCGCTCCAGTAAACTCCAGTCCAGCCCCTTCACCAGCCCAGCCCTCTGCATGCCGACTTCGCTCCCCAGTATTTCTTCCCGTAGCTTTACAAACGTCGCCTCGTCAATCTGCTGCAGCTTCATCATCTCCTCCAGCGCCTTGACCCGCTTCACCTTATCATCCTCCTCTGTCTCCTCCTCCCCTTCCCTCGCCTTCGCGCGGTCCACATAGCCGGTAGGGAGTTTGGCGCCTTTGGGAGCGGCGGAGGATTTGAATTTCTTGTTTGCGGGCTGCCCTTGGGAGTTGGAGCGTTCGGCGAGTTGGCGGGCGAATTCGTTGCTGCCGCTGTAGCCTGATAATGTTCGTCTGCAGGTTAATTGTCAGTGACTGTACAAAGTTTTGGGGAAAGAGGGTACGTACGGTGTCATGGGTATGGAGCTGCGCATGCGCGAGCCCAGCGCTGATGGCGTTGCGCCATTTCTGGAGGTGGCGCTGGGTTTGCTGTCTGAGGGAGAGGAAGAGGAGGGTTGACGTGCCGGTGTATCGTGCACGAGCTTGCGGAATTGATTGTTGTTCATTTTGGTGGTGGTGTTGGCAGTCGAGGTTGCGCGAGGTTGGGATTTTGGAGGTTTCGCAGCCTCGTCTGAGCAAATTTAGCGCCTTGCACTTTCTCAGTTCACCCTTTTTTTTTAACTATAAGATATATTTTTTGAATATTCTTCTTGCTATTAGTGATATCTGAGTTATAGAATGCCTCGTTGGTCGATCTTTTCTGGAATTTGTATTATTTCGTTGCTAGAAGCTTTGCATGCCTAATATCTCCACGTGTTTTACATATTTTGGGGGAATTTCATGAAACAATACAATAGCTTTTTGATTATTGGCGGCTCTAACTAAAATCAAAAGACGTTGTTGCTTTCAGTACAGCGTCTATCTAGTAGTTGTATCTACTTGTATTGTTTTCCCGGAGAGCTCCTTCATGTCACAAGATCTCGTCAAGGAACAACGCGTTCAATAGGTAACAAGAAAGTCTCAACTGCAGTCAGACATTCTAAATGACACGGATAGGTGCGTGAACAATGAAAAGCACGCTTTGACAGACTCGCTGACCATCACTGTCCAGTGCGCTTGGGAATGTGCTTCGCTGCGAAGCGCAAAAACACAATCTTTTTCATCTCGGCGATCTTCTCGTCAATTTCTGTATCTTCGTCGAACTTTGTACTGGCTGTGAGTTTATCTTGAGTTCTAAGATTGGTCCAGGAAGCCCAGCACTCGTCTTGGAGTTCATGGAATACGGGGTCGTCTTCCTTGCTGCAAGAAGACATCGTCCCCTGCATATTGATAATGTGTTTCATTTTTTGAGAGGTGACGCAGAAGTCTTTTCGTAGTCCGTAGTGTTGATAGAAGTAGTCCAGCTGCTCCTTCGTATAGTGCTCATTTTGGAACAAACTCAGATCAGCCATGAGGTTGCCCCGGTACAGTGCATTATGTCGAGATTGGATAACTGAAGGATCGACCAAGTCATCGCCAACTCTGACGCCTTTCGCTTTTTCCAAGTATCCCATTCGGACATCCCTTCCAACTTGGTAGAGAACGGAATCTCTCTTCTTGGATATTTCCAGATTTGTCTTCGCAACAGCAAGGTCAGCTTTTAGAATTGCTATTTCGGACTGAAGTTTCATCTCCAAAGCTAGCAGATATTGAGATTTACTTTCGAACCCGAAAACGTGAGGCGATGGTAGTGCTTTGATAGCAGTGAGTGCCTCTTGCAATTCCGTCTTCAGCTTCTCGCTTTCATCCATCTCATAATTGATTGTGGCTGGAGATTCGAATGATGACTTTGTTGGGCTTGGATCGCCTACGGCAATGACCATCTCGTCCGTAGCAAGTTCGTCGTCATGGACATTGGCCAAGACTGAGCGTTTTGCCGCGAGTAGAGACTGTAGAGCTTGGTTAGTGGCTTTAGCCCTAGAGCACCAGTGAATTACTTACGTCTAGATCCTCCAACAGATTGTCTTTCTCCTTTTCGACGGTCTGGACACGAGCCTTGATCACTTCGTCGCATGCGTCATTCCACTCTTTGTCCTCCTTCGCCGAAAGCTGCCTCATGGTCTCCGCGTCAAAATTGACATCCAGAGACTTTCCAAACGCCTGTTCGAATATACGCTTCTGTCTTTCTTTGGTCTAGAATTTTGAATATCAGCAACATGTCAAGGTGGGGTCATCCTAGATTTCTAACCTCTTGCTGCTTCTTCTTCTCTTCTTCGAGATCTGTCTTGAGCTTGTCCAGCTTAACTCGCTCCTCTGCGATAGCCGTCTTGACATTCAGCTTCAGAAGCTTAGCTTCGGTGTCGAGAAGCTTTTGATTGAGATCCTCCAGCTTCTGCTTCTTGGTCTTGGCCTCACTTTCGGTTTCGAGATGTTCTAGCTTTCGCTTCTTGGAGCTAACTTCGGTGGGTTCCTCCATGCTAGGTTTCGGTTGTTCGTAAGTTTAAGGGTTGAGGTTTCTGTGATGGAAATACTTTTGGAAGACGGGGGAAAGCCGTGGCAACGGCAACGAAATTCTCCGAAGCGAGGCTTGAACAGTGAATGGTTACATATTCATTTAATTACTTTTTATCCTGTGATGGCTGATTTGACGCCATTTAAAATGTTCCATGAGAGGTGAGACATTATGAACGCTTCAAAATTAAACAATTTGCATTGATTTTAGACCTCGAGCGGGCAAGACAATCGCCAGCCGAACTCCGCGAGCTCTTACACTTTTCTTCACAGGAATCTAAGGCGTGATTCTCTCTTTTAGTACTTGAATTAATAACTGGACCAAGAATCCTCCAATTGAGGAATATTAATCTGCAATATCCAAATGCTCTTCATCTGAATTATCTTCACGTCGTACCGTGTTTTGTCTAGTTACATTTCCTCCGCAAGCACACACCCTAACAAATACCACTGCAATCACCAAACACTGACTAGAAACCTTAAAAACGAGTCAGTATTCGGGCGTAATTTCCAAAAATATCACCTCAGGCCAAGAGCACTCAGTCAATTCGTCGTTGCCTCTTTTTCTCCAGTTTGACGAATTTGTCAACGATGGTCTGCATAGCCGCCATTTTTATGTCGATGTCTTTATCCTCGTCAAATTTCTGCAGTAGCACACTCTTATCAAAAGGGCGTACTGACAAGAGTTTGTCATAGATCAACCAAGCCTCAGCTTGAAGCTCATTGAAAGTGGTGTCGTCAACTTTGCTTATGGTATGTGCTGTACCAGAGTAACAAGCAACCATACTCCCTCGCATATTGACAATTTCAAGCATTTTGATGCCATAAATTACCGCCCCGGAAGAGTTCCCATAAACGTCATTGAGGTGCGCCCGTTGGATTGTACTCAAGGGTCTGAGTCGGGCGTCGGCGCCATAGTTGCCTTGATGAACAGCAGCGTTTCGACTGTCGATTATTCCAACATCCGGCGGCCCGCCCCTGACTTTCTCGAATTTTCCATCCCCAACCCAAATACGTTTCGTTGCTTCCAAAAATCCCAACCGTGCCTCTCGGCCAACCTGATAGAGATGGTCCATATCCGTAACCTTCGTGCTCAGTGTAATTACTTCCAGTTTGGCGGCGGAAAGTTCGGATTTCAGCTTCGTTTTGGCGGTTTTCATGGTCGTGATCTTTGCTTCCAACTCGTTGGAATAGGACAGGGTAATGGTTTCTTTTGAAGTGTACGCCAATTCAAGTGACTTGATTTGTGTAAGCGCCTCTTGCAGTTCTTTGAGCAGCCTCTCGTTTTCACCCTTGGAAGGGTTCGTACTAGAAGCCCAAAGAGTGGCTGGTTTTTGACCTGGTGAAATTGGGTTGGTACAGATCTCGTCGACTGAGACTTCGTTATCATGAAATGCTACCAAGATTGAGCGTTTGATGCGCAGAACAGACTGCAATTGTTAATAAAATTACTCCAAATATATTATGTGAAGTTCTTACATCTCGACGCGCTAACAATTCCTCCTTTCTCTTCTCAACTTTCTTGGCTTTGGCAGTGATGGCTTGTTCGCTGGCTTCTCTCCATTTTTCGTCTTCCTCCGCTGCATTGTCGACAAGAGTTGCCAGGCCGGAAATCTTATTGAATGCTCGCTGGAATATCGATCTCTGCTTCTCACGCTCCTAACATTGAGAATCAGTACCTGCTTAGATACAAATCCCTCTTTTTTGGAAAACCACCTACCTCAGACTCGCGCTTCTTTGCTTCAATGCGCTCTTCGTTCTGTTCCCTCAGCCAATCAGTCTTTTCAGCAATGGCTGCCTTGACATTCAGCTTCATGAGCTTGGCTTCAATGAGGTTGAGCTCATCATTGATTTCATCCAGCTTTTGCTCCTTGCTCTCAACTTCGGAGAGCTTGACTTCAACGCAGTGGGGCTCATTGTTGATGCCATCCAGGTTTTGCTCCTTGCTCTCAGCGTCAATGGGTTCCGTCATATTGGTTTGCTTGCTGGCTCTTCGCCCTGGGTGTATGATGAAGAAGAGGAAAAAAAGCGGAAGATGGAGGGAAAAGAAAGGTAGCGAGGGGCGACTGACTAAAAGATTGCAGTGGTTGGTGAATAATACTCCTGTGCTTTGAAAGCCTTCAACCCTCTTTAACCAAGACATCTACTTTGGATTCAATATACACATACATCACTTAGTCTAGAAGACCCCGTTCGCAGCATTCACCTCATCGGCCTTTTCCAAACACTCCTCCAGCACTTTCCAAAATCTCCCCACATCCAAACCCCTAGGAATCTTCACTCCCTCCTCTCCCTCTGGCAACAACTTGACCAGAGTCCGTCCAGTCTCCGCCCCCTTTTGCGCATCATCATGACTGCCTTCGGTAACAATCTTAACCTCAAACCTCTCCCTCTTGCCAGTACCTTTGTCCTCAAAATCATAAAACGGTATCTCAACCCCAGCAATGCCATCAAAAACAGCAGCAACAGCCAACGGATCATGCAGCGGCGGCCCAGCAGTAATCCCAAACACTTCCGCATAAGTATTAGCAAAGAAATTCAACAGCTCCGTCAACATCCTCCTCAACGTGCTCTTTCCCACCCCTTCCTTCCCTGTAATTACCTCCTGTCCCCACAACAATAAACTCTGTACTTCGGGCGTAGCGAGCACGAGATGCGTGACATCGAGCGGAATAAGCGTTGTCTTTTTGGAGAGTATTGGGTTAGAAAAGAGCTGAGAGGCCGCTTCGGGGTCAACGAGGATGTTAAATTCAGCCCACGCACTCCAATTGCCTATCCGTGCCGCAGACTCGCCGCTTACTTTCCCCATCGGCGCAGCTGTGAAGCCGTCGCCGATGGCACCGCCCATGATGCTAAGACCTTTGATATGCGCAGCTACCTCAGGATGTGAGGAGAAGAGGAGAGCAATGTTGGTTAAAGCGCCCGTTGCAACGAGCCATGCGCTTCCGGGAGGCGTGGAGAGCAGCGCTTTTGCCATGGCGGCGACGGCTGGCTCGTCCACGTGTTTTGACGCGGGTTTTGGGAGGAGGTCGGTGCCGTCGAGGCCGGACTCTCCGTGGATGGCGGGAGCATGGACGGCGGGACGGGTGAGTGAGGCGGAGGCGCCGGGGTAGACTGGTATCTGGGGGGTGCCAAGGGCGGTTAGGAGAGAGAGGGCGTTGTGGGTTGTGTGGGGGAGGCTGGAGTTGCCGTGGACTGTTGAGAGGCCTAGGAGGGTGAGATTTGGGTGATGTACTGATAGCAGGATGGCGAAAGCATCCTAGCTTGTGTTAGCTTCATGCATACTGGGTGTAACGAGGGTGAAAAGGGGCGATGGAGGAGGCCTGTCACGTGGATGCTCTCGACAAGAATGTCAAGATTCGTGGAGCCAAAGAGCATGAGCTATTCATAGCATGTTCATGGAGTCTCCAAATAAACAAGTGACTTACATCGTGGCCTAGAGATACAAGTCAGCCAAAGTCCGCGGATCAACTGGTCGAAGTTCCAAAAGAAGACTTACCAGGGTCACAGTCCAGCCAAATGGGGATCTTAGTAGTTGAGGTCATTGCAGAGTACTGGAATCATGAGATGCCGGCTAACAAGTCTTATGGAACTTAGTGGGTTGCTGATGAGGTTGTGCAGACAAGTTGAGGTTGAAGAGTGGGAGAAAGTTTGGTGTAGAGCTAGATAGCCGAAGTTTTGCAGTCTGCAAACTTAGGTGCCTCCTTTTATAACACGTATCAAGATATTCAGGAATCAAAATTCCAAAGGTGCTTTTTTCCTCTGGTAGCTTCCGACACTTACATTTGCTTGCTATGTAATCGTGAGGCAGCTTGCTATGGCTGTGTTGTGGAAATCAGTGGCCATTCCATTATATTCCATTATATCAAGTCTAAAAGACGGTTCTAAGCAATATTCATCACTGCCATTGTTGCATTTATGAATGTCTTAAAGGCTATAAGAAATTCAATAGTTTTCATGAAAAGTGAAAGGAGGAAACACTGGTAGCTGGTACAATTTCAAGTGAGAACCGGTCACTCGATTGTCCCAAGGGGGGGTTAATACATATTTCCCCATTACCAAGATTCTACTTCTAAGTCCCCGAAAGATAGTGAGTTGAAGATCGTTGTAATTGCGTACCTAAATCAGGCCAATATATTCAACCAAGACGCCCGTGCTATACCAAAATGTACAGAACCTGAATGTCCCAACAGTCCCATCTAAACGCCATGCAAACACTGCGCTTTATACAGCAGATAATCCAAACGCCGTGGTCTCAAAGCCTTCCGTCTATATTTCACGCACTTGGTTCTTCTGCCTTGGCTTTCGGTTCACCTTCAGCATCAAAGCCTAGAGCATCCAGTTCTCTGATCAATTCATTGATCTTGATGACCTTTGCAAACTGCTCGGGCAGCAGTGCACCTCCGCCCTCTTTCTTCTCCTTTAGATCCTTCGCTTGCTTCAGCTTCTTCTTGAGATTCCGAGCCTTCTTCTCCCTTTCGACTTCGGGGTCCACTACCTCCTCTGGCTTGGTGGGTTCTTTCTCCGGCGCTTTGACATCCTTTCCCTCCCGGTTTGCCTCCGCCGCCTTTGCCTTCTTCCGCGCTTCTCTTCTCTTCGCATTTGCGCCTTTATCGGATCCCTCCTTTTTGTCCTCCTTCAATCCTTCTGCACCGGGAACCCCACCACTGCCCCGGTGCTTCCAAGACTCTGCAGTTCGGTTTTTGTAAACTTCGACATCCTCAGGGGGCTTGTACCCTGGCTTTATTCTGATTTCCTTGCGCTTCGATCCGTCGGCCCGTACGGAGGATGGAATATGGCGTTCTCCGGATGTACTTTCGATAATTCCGGCTTTGGATGGTGTAGGTACGGAAGGCATGATGAGGGAGACTGTCGCTGAGACAGCCTGAACGGAATATCGTGGAATGTAAGGCAGACGAAGGTGTATAAAAATAGTTTTAATGGCGACCAGCCTTATAAATAAGAAGTTAATGGAGGGAATAAAGATAATAATTTATAAGTATTGAGGTGTTTGAATCTGAACTGACGAGGCTGTGTCCGGCGCAAAAAGACACACCGCACGTGATCGTACCAAAAGCCGGAGAATCGCTTGCTGGACCTCGACGAGCTTCAAATCGCAAAGACTTCAAAGCACTGCCTGCAACCTCTCCCCAGATCATATCCCCTGTGTGCGCTGCCACCGAATTCAAAATGGTAATTAAAGCTTCTCCTGTGCTTCCGCTGCGATTTGGACCCAGCTAACCCGTTCAATTCCAGCCTTCCGTCGCTCGCCCACTCTACAAGCAAGTCACCCCTTCCACTGCAGCATCGACGCGCGAACAAAGACCTTTCCCGACTGGAATCATTCGCTAACATTGCTGCCATTATAGCACGCTGGTCCGAAAGAACTTCGTCTTCCTCGGTGTCATCTTTGCGAGTGCCTTCGCGTTCGAGATGTATGTTGGAACCTCGGGATCACGAATACAGAATAGGCTCTAATGGGTATAATAGGTCATTTGACAACGCTATGGACAGAGTCTGGGATGGTTTCAACAAGGGCGTAGGTGTTCCTGATGTGGTGGACCGCGTATACGTTGGACTAACGATGCACAGCGGCAATGGAAGGATATCCGAGCGAAATACATTGAGAGTGCAGATGACGACGAGTAAACTATGGTGGTAGCATTGCGCGGAATGGGACCCAAGGTGCAAGCAGGATAGAAAACAAAGCGTTGCATGGAAGTTAGAGGATTTGTTGCGGTGTATAAAAGACAAGAATTGTACTAAAAACACGCCATGAGCATATTCTTTGCATACCAAACCCCTATCTGCGGACTCTCCCTGAGTTTCTACGTTCATAAAGATACCATGATCTATTAATATAATCTTGATGTAGCGTGTCTAAGTGTTTCCACATTCTCGCAGCCTTCTTGATAAAGCCGAGCCATGACAAAATAACCAACGCAGCTTGCCCCATCGACCTTCATAATATTTGCCACAACCACCATCCGAAACCCCAAACCCTCTTAACGACCTGAGTGGTGAAGAATGCTTTGTTATTGAGGTAAGGCCTCAGTGCATCGGATCCTCCTCCGCATTACCATTATTGGAGCTACGGGTAGCTCCAGGGTTCCTATCGAACGATAAGAAAGTTAATACCCCAAGTCATTTATCATAACCTGGTGCGACCTACAATATATCCCCTACTTCTCGATTCCTGGCGAACGATATGCGAAGAACGCCACTTCGCAATACATAATGGATACTTTGTCGACCCAGGAGCAGCAGCTCTGCGAGTTCCTCAAAGACCAACCCCGCGTCTTCAAGAACCGATACACATCAAAGGCGGAGAATCAGCTACTCCAGTCACTCTTCTGGTCCTTGGCTGGAGGACGGAACGAATACCTCCAACTTTTCTTCCCAGATAATACAAGGCCTTTACCAAGCGCAACATGGAAGCTCAGGAAGGCCCAGGGTGGGGCAGATGGAGATGAATTTACGGAGGCCGCCCGAGGCAAGGCATGCGGGCATATCTTCAAGGCGGGCGAAGCTACATACAGATGCAAGAACTGCAGCGCAGATGATACTTGTGTACTTTGCAGTCGCTGCTACGAGTCCTCGGACCATACAGGGCATATGGTGTATGTCAGTGTTTCCTTGGGTAACAGCGGCTGCTGCGATTGTGGAGATCCAGAGGCCTGGCGAATACCTGTACACTGCTCCATCCACACCGAACACGATGGGACATCACAGCCGCAGGATAAGGGTAAGGCGGCAGTTCTACCTCCAGACCTGGTCGAGTCTATTCGTATGACCATCGGGAGGGCCTTCGACTACGTATGCGATGTGATGTCATGCTCTCCAGAGCAGCTACGACTGCCAAAGTCTAGGGAGAGTATCTTGCAGGACGAAAAGATGTCAAGGCTTGGGTCGCAGTTCTATAAGGGAGATATTGCGGAGGAGCCTTGCGAGTTTGCTCTGCTGCTCTGGAACGATGAGAAGCACACCGTCTACGAGGTTAGAGACCAGGTAGCTAGGGCATGCAAGACAACGAAGGACGAAGGGCTTAAGAGGGCCTACGAGACTGATGATATTGGGCGGAGCATCGTCAAATATAGCTTCGATGTTGACGAGTTGCTCCGTGTTTCCAAAGTCATAGAGCAGATCAAGGTCACTGTTACGATTCGGTCCGCCAGAGACACTTTCAGAGAGCAAATGTGCGGCACGATCATCGAATGGTTGGGAGACATTGCTGGGTGTAGTGTGGGACCGGAGAACAGTATCTTACGCCAGGTCATCTGCGAAGAGATGCTCAAGAAATGGAGTTTTGGAAGCGAGGCAAGCAATAAAGACGTTGGACTCCACGGGATCGATGACCACGAGAAAGACGAAATGAACGATAGCCGTAGGCTTATGATTGGGCGTCAAAGACAAATCTTCATACAACAGCGAGCGGCAATGAGACGGGTAGACGGTGGTGATGACGGCGACGACGACGACGACGATGAGGCCGACGACGTTCCTCTTCCACTGGATGAAGATATCGACGAAGACGACGACATGGATGATGACGATGAGGATGATGCTGAATCTGACTTCGCCACCGCAGTTGAACATTTTATCTTCCAACCAGGGCCCCCAGAAACCGATCCAGATGGCGACATAGATATGGAGGACGAGAACTCGCCGATGGAAAATGGTGAAGCTACCTCAGCGGGCTACCCCGCTCCTCCGCCCCCGCCCCCTATTCCGCAGAGACAGATCCAAGACCGAGACCTAACGCCCTCTGATTCAGATACTGCTGAGGTGCAACCTTTGATCTCCCACAATGTTTACGCTAAGGCAAATCTGGAGATTCCTAAAACACCCAAAAATAAACATAAGTTTGAAGCAGCGCCTAAACCTGCCCGCTATTGGTTGGAAACACCTCAGGCTTTCAGCGGGACAAATTCAGTTCCATTGCATGAGAACCTGTGGGAGCGTCTACGCTTGGATTGGATGATCTTGTTTGACTTGAGAATGTGGAAAAAGGTTCGAATCGACCTCCGAGACCTTTACATATCAACTGTTGTATCGGTTCCACAATTCAAGCGGGTACTTGGATTGCGATTCGCTGGTCTCTACACGACACTCGCCCAGCTCTATCTTATTGCGGATCGTGAGCCGGACCACTCAATCATCAACATCTCATTGCAGATGCTCACAACCCCAACTATTACTGCCGAGATTGTTGAGAGAGGAAATTTTTTGACGAATCTCATGGCGATCCTTTACACGTTCCTGACCACCCGTCAAGTTGGACATCCCCACGAAATTTCTCCCAATGCCACTCTTGCTTTTGACTCAGGCACAGTCACGAATCGACGGATGTATCACTTTTTCCTGGACTTGAAATATCTATTTAGCTCGGAGCATGTTCAAGAGAAACTACGCACGGAAGACAGATATATGATGCAGTTCCTGGATCTTGTGAAATTGCATCAAGGCATTTGCCCGAATACTCGAGCTGTGGGGGAGCATGTAGAGTATGAGACAGATGCCTGGATCAGCGCATCCCTCATTACTCGCGAAATCAATCGTCTCTGCCGCCAATTCTCTGACTCCTTCAAATGGAAAGTTGGGGAAGATCCCACTTACCTTGCTAAAGCAATCAGATTGTCCGCAAAGGCAGTTATTTTGAATTCATTGGGTACAGAGAGGAAGCATTTTGAACAAGCTGAGATCAAGGATGAGATCAAATTCAAAAAAGTCGGCGATTACGAGTTCGATACTACGGATATGGCTCATAGTGTACTACAACATACTGTTGTCAAGTTCGTCGTTGAAAGTCAGCCGATCAGCTTTCATCACGCACTGCATTACACTCTGTCGTGGCTCATCGAAAACGGCAAAGACATGTCACGCGAGCAACTCAAACAACTATTAAGCTTCACAACCGCCGAACTCTTGGAAAAACCCAAGGCTATGGGGCAGAGAATCATGCCAACACAGGAGTATTCCCCAGAAGACCACTTAATGGCTGCTTTCGATTACCCTCTGCGCGTGTGTGCTTGGCTGGCTCAGATGAAGGCCAGCATGTGGGTCCGTAATGGGATGAGCCTTAGACACCAGCATAGCACCTACCGCGGAGTAAATCAACGAGATGTATCGCACCACCGTGATTTGTTCCTCTTACAGACGGCAATGGTCGTCTGCCCACCTGCGCGCGTATTGGTCTCTATCATTGATCGGTATGGATTAGAGCATTGGATGAAAGGCATCTACGAACAGCCAAAATCGGAAGGTGTGGATGATGGCCAAATGTTGGATGTTGCTGAAGATTTAATCCACCTCCTCATCGTGTTAATTAGCGACCGTACCGCACTCGTCTCCGACGAAGGGGAACAGAATCCTCATGTCCTTGCCATGCGTCGAGATATCACCCATACCCTGTGTTTCAAGCCACTGTCATTCTCGGAAATCTGCAGCAAGCTCCCAGACAAATTCCAGGATCAGGAAGAGTGCCAGGACATTCTTGATGAGATGACCACCTTCAAATCGCCCGAGGGTCTTTCAGATGTGGGAACCTTTGAGCTGAAAGAGCAATTTCTAGAGGATATTGATCCTTACATTTCTCATTACAACAAAAATCAGAGAGAGGAATCGGAGAATGCGTACAAGACATGGATGGCCAAGAAAACTGGCAGACCGGCATCAGATATCGTATTCGAACCGAAGCTTCGGCCCATCGAAACAGGTGCATTTTCAGACCTGTCTGCGTTTACGAGGAGTGGAATATTCGCGCAGATCATCTACTATGCGCTTCTGTACCCGCTCAAGGCCCAAGAATTCGTTCCGAATGTTCCCGTCACTCGTCTTGAGGCTTTCCTCCAAGTAGTCTTGCACCTTGTTCTCATTGCGATATCTGAGGATAGGACAGACGAGGATGAGATGTCTGAGGAATCGCTTCAATCATTTGTTTACATTGCTCTTACCAGTGGTGCACGGAGCAATTTCCTCCCGAATGCGCCGGCCTCGAGGACCATCGCTGCTATACTGGAATTGCTGTCAAGGAAGGAAGAATTCAAAGCTTGCCACCCTAAGATTACACTTGTTCTCAAGAGAATGAAGCAGAAGAGACCCAGAAATTTCGACAATGCGTTTGCACGGTTAGGAGTCTCTGTTGACAGGATTTCTACTGCATCGCCAGCCAATAATACAGTTCTCGAGGACCGAGAAAAGAAGAAGCAAGCCGCACTTGAACGTCAAGCCAAGGTCATGGCACAATTCCAACAGCAGCAGAAGAACTTTATCGATAATCAAGGCGACATCGACTGGGGTGAAGATGAAACTAGTGATGATAATATGGGCGCAGAAGGAGACGACCATAAAACATACTGGCAATACCCTACTGGAACTTGCATTCTCTGCCAAGAAGAAACCAAGGATGGCCGACTTTATGGGACGTTTGCGTTGATGACCAACAGCAGCATATTGCGCCAGACGGATTTTCAAGATTATGATTTTGTTCGCGAGGTTGCCAACCTGCCATCATCATTAGATCGGTCAGCGGAAAATCTCAGACCGTTTGGTGTATCCGGAGAGAATCGCGAAGAAGTACACAAAGTCACCTCTAGTGGAGTTGATATTGTATCTGAACGTCAATTTATTGGCAAAGGATTTCAACCTAGCTTAACACGAGCTGGTCCAGTCTCTGTTGGATGCGGTCATATCATGCACTACAAATGCTTCGAGGTCTATTACGAAGCATCACACCGACGACATCAACATCAAATTGCCCGACATCATCCTGAGATCTTGAGCCTGAAGGAGTTTGTCTGTCCGTTGTGTAAAGCACTAGGTAATACCTTCCTGCCTATCATCTGGTCTCCGAAAGAAGACCTGTCCTTGAGTTCCCTTCAAGGACCAGCGTCATTCGAAAATTGGATCAGCATGACTGCTGGCCCTGACGCCAGTCCCAGGCTAGTCAAAATAGACGCAAAGTCTGGCAGATCAGTGGGTAGTAGTCGAAGCAACGAATTATTCATGGAGCATAACAATGCCGTACTTGCGACTCCGTTGGTATCCAAATGTTCTGAACTGCTTATCGATGCTTGGAACCCAAGCTCACCTCCAGGTCCTCCACTCCCTTTCAGCGCACCCCTACAAGCGGCAGTGGTACCTGCTATATGGGCTAGTGACCCTGGACCTTCAAGTGCTGGACAAGCACCTGCAGCTGTGTCACCAATGTCAGAGCTGGTGGATATATATCGCCGATTGAGAGATACCATGAGCAAGAATGAACTCCCGACACACCATTCTGGTGGCCTGACGACTCCGGTAGGCGATAGTGCCAACGACTTCTGCGCAAGCGATACTTTGGCCCAAGCTCTCGGTTGCTCAATATCTGCCGTGGAAATCCAACAGCGCGGTATCTCATCAGCCGCGGGCACGACTTTTCTAGATGGCATTCCTCAGCAAGCTATTACCCACTTGAGAGTCTTGGCTGAGACTGCGCTTCGTATGTCTCCATTGGCGGCATTAGATTTGCTGGTGACAATCGAGTTACTCAAGAATTTAGTCGGGATTACGAGAGTCAACATTCGGCATTGTTCCTGAAGAGCCCGTACAGCCCTCTTCGTGAAAACCTTCCGAATCGTCTTACGGCCTCCCCGATGCCCTTGCTCCAGAGAGATATCTTTGTGTTCTTGACTGAGTGCTCACTGTGCCTAGCGCCAGTTGACAACCTAGATATCATGCACGTCATTAGACTATGCTATCTTGCAGAAATCGTGAAGGTAGTGGTGAAGATGGGCCGGAGTCATAGAACAACAGACTGGTATAACACTTATGCGCCTCCAGCGTCCGGTCCCTTCGCACATTTCTGCATAGCCGTTCGCCAAGCCGACAACGAGCAGGTGGATGATTACGACGGCGCTATCAGCACTGCATTCAAGCAGCCTTGCATTGAGGGAAATGAGAGTCACCGTAATTTCGTCCGAAAATATGCCTTGGTGTTCCTCAGAAAAGCTGCCCTGCTTCTCCAAGTCCGCTATGGGGTTGTCTTCCAAAACATCATGCCCTCAAATCCTGATACTGATGAGTTAGATCGTTTGGCTGAGGCAATGCGTTTGCCAAGCTTTGACGAGATTTGCGCATCTGCAATTCCCCAGCATTTCGATACTCCATTCGGACTCCCCTCGCTTGTTCATAGCTGGATCGGGAATGCTTATCCGGCTGGGATGGGCAAGTCGTCAGGCATGACGGTGGGCCACCCCGGAATCTTTGAGCTTATTGGCTTGCCCAAGAACTACGATACACTGATGGAAGAAACGATGAAGAGGCGGTGCCCTACGACGGGCAAGGACGTCACAGATCCAATGCTTTGCCTGTTCTGCGGGGAGATCTTCTGTGGGCAAAGTATATGCTGCCTGAAGAAGGCGCCTGGAAGCCAGGCACAAATCGGTGGTGCGCAGCAGCACATGATGAAGTAAGCCCCTTCCCCCTGTGAATAATCCCTTCATCTCCTAACAAACCTATTCTAGGTGCCAAAAGAACATCGGCCTCTTCATCAACATCCGCAAATGCTGCGTCTTCTACCTCTACCACACCTCCGGCTCCTGGATGGTAGCACCCTACATCGACAAATACGGCGAAGTCGACCCGGGCCTCCGACACTCGCGCCAACTATTCTTAAACCAGAAGCGGTACGATGCGCTGCTTCGGACTGTGTGGTTGAGCCACGGCATCCCTAGTGTTATTAGCAGGAAGCTGGAGATGGATATCAATAACGGGGGCTGGGAGACTATTTAGAATATCTATGGTGACGTTAGTGATGCATTGTGTTGTGAGTTGGGGCGTTGGAGAGTGGGGTGGAGTTTTTAGGGATTTAGGGGTGCTTGAGAGGAGGCTTTTTATGCGCTGTGGGCGGAGCTGGGGATATGTTTATCGATGGTTATGGCTAGTTTCGGTAGATCGTAGACGAATTTGATAACTTTTAGACGTTGGTCTCTGCAACATGACCGGATCTACCCATTTGGGCATGCACCTCCGTATATAAGTGGTGCGGTGTAAAGTAAGCGCAGGAGGCTTCATTTGCCATAACCTTGCCCCTTCAATATGATAATTCACAGCAGCTCTCATCTGCAAGGCCGAATATTGCGACGTGCTGCTCTGCTAGAGTATTACAAATCGGTTATGAACTGGTTATGAATCACTCAAATTCTCACTTGCACCACGAGTTTCAAACCATCGATTCTATGGAGCTCATAATTGTATTGGTTGAGCTAACTACAAATTGTGTACTATTCGATCGAAAACGAAAGTGTGTAGACTACATCATCCTGTGAGACCAGAGGTGAGGCTCTAATAGGCGTTCTGGCGCTTTCTCTCCTCGAAGACCTTGAGGGCCTCCTCGGCAGCTTTGACACCAGAGAGGGCCATGGCTCCAAAAGTCTGCAGTTTATCAAAAGTCAGCAACCGTTCTTGGTGAGCGAAAGCAATGTAAAAGGGGGCAACTTACGGGACCCATGCGGTTAGCTCCATCGACTTCACTCAACTCCATTCCACCAACAATCAAACCAGGAACGATCTCACGGGTACGCTTCACGATGGCATCCTCGGCGGTGTTCATGTCCAAGCCGCGCATGCCACCAAGCTTCTCGATCTGTTGCATGGATACGAGACGCTTGACACAGAAGGCACCGAAGGGGCCGTCGTGGCCGGTTGTTGAGACGATGATGGGTGCGTTGATTGTGTTTGGATCCATGCACGACTGGTCGTCGTGGTGCATGGTGACGAGGGTCCAGTTGGTGACTACACCGGCGATGCGGAGTGTGCCGTCTTCGTTGGTACGGGTGATGAGATCTTCGACCGCGGTGGCGTTGAAGAGCTTGATGTTGGGGAACTGCAGTACTTTGGAGAGAAGGGTGGAGGTGAAGAGTGCCTGAAAAAGGAGAATCGATTAGTCTTGTTGCAACACAACAATGAGGGTTGAGGAGCAAAAACTTACGGCGTGCTTCACAACGACAAAGTCTCCTTCATCCTCGAATGGAACACCAAGCTCAGTCAAGAATGCATCGGCAGGCTTTCGCATAACCATGGCGCTGAAGAGTTGGCCACCGAGCCAAGCTCCTCCTCCAGGAGAAACAGAAGCCTCGATGATGGCAATCTTCAGGTCGGGTCTCGCCTTGCCCAGCATGTACGCAGTGCTGAGACCACAGGACCCAGCTCCGACGATGACGATGTCAGACTCCGCGTAAGTGTCGAGGTCATTGAAGTAACGACGAGTCATTGCCCGAGAAACCTGAGACTCGCGGATGGGAGCGAATGTGAAGCCTTGTTCCCACTTGTTGGCCAACTCGTCGAGAGTTTTGGTTTTGTTGCCATTGATGGGGATGGACTTGACGTCAAAAGTGGCCTTGATAGGAGTGCTGTCAAAGGAAGCACTGGGCTCGGTGAACATGGCGGCTGGTGGAGACATAGTTGCTGTTGTCTTATTGTGATTTGGGGTGAAAGTCCTCGATCTAGGGGGGGTTAGTGGTGTCTTGCGATGGGGAAGGGAAGCCATGGATCCTTAACGCTGGTATTATCCAGATCAAGTTCAACCGTATAATCTCAGAACGAACCCAGCATGTGCTATCACGCCTCCCATCTCATCCGCGAGGATGGTAGATGAGAAGCTGTGATGGCGCTGAGAACGAACACCGGTTCATGTAAGATGTTTACAATTGATTAAATACCTTGATCCCTCAGGGATAATTCCATTGCTTGGGCGTCATGACCCCCATAAACATTGCGGGGAGTTGTACGTGGTGTTTTCTATAGCTCCCATACCGGTCAGTTGCCATCCAAGGGTGGAAAGGGTTGTACAAACGGTGTTTTTGTGTGTGACGAATGCAGAATGTGAAAGTTCAGTGCGGAAAAGGAAAGAATGGAAGAGGGAACGAGGGATATATAGCAATCTTCAAAAGCTTGTGAAGGAGGGGTAGCTTTTAGTGCCCCCACATGGATGCAGGAAGCCCCCTGCCAACGGAGATACAGACCAATGTGCTTCAACTTTTTTAGTCCAACAAGAGCACGGCATTTACCCAGTTTCCGATCGTCCAATTCAAAGCACATATTACCAAATTGAAGTCAAGGAAACGTGGGACCGCGGAGAATCAATTGGACAGCATGATAGCGACATCGGCAGCATAGCAAACTCCTCGTGAACTAATTTAACCGGCATCGACACTTGTCGGTTTTCTTCGGAATTCTTGTGGTCCTAACTCAGTTTTCTCTTGCTATAATTGGGGAAGGAGAAGAGTGTATTATGCAGAGCGATAATAGATCAATCAATCCCGGACTCCGCGCAGGCTAGAAATCGAACGCGGCAAAGTCTTGCGGTTCTGTGATCTCATCATTGAGAGGACTTCTTTCCCATATTCGGCATTTGCAGTCATTGAAGATGAACGAAAACAGTACTACTGCAGATTATATCGGAAGTACTCTTCACCAAGATGTTTGAAACGATGTGGAAGTGATGTGAACCAGGAAAAGAAAAAGGGTGACTTAAATTGATTTTGACAGCACGTGACCCTGTCGCGTCGCTCTCGCGTTTGCGTTCGCGATTATGGCAATCTTGTCAACCACCATCGGTCCTCAAGCACAACAACTACAGTGCGACAAGAACGACAATGCCTCCCAGGCTGAGCCGCAGGCCCGAAAACATAATATCCGAGTCGGAAACTTCAACTACTATCGCGACGCCTACCGCTGCCCCCAAAAGAGGTCGCCCCTCTGCGAAGGCTAAAGAAGTTACCGCGAAAGAGAACGTTTCGCCTGCAAAATCTGCCGGGAAGAAGATTAAGAAGGAAGTCGAGCTGCTTGAGGATGAGGATGAATTGCGAGTTCAAGCTTTAGTACTAAAAACAACTCGAGTCAAAGCCGAAACAGTTGTGAAGGAGGAAGATACCACAAAACCCAAGAAAGCCCCTGCAAAGCGGAAGATCAAGGCGGAGGACGGCGAGGAAGACGAGGGAGCAGATGATACCAAGGTCAAAAAGAAACGAAAGACCAAAGAGGAGAAGGAGGCAGAAGCTATGCCGTTAGCCCCTCGGACTGCTGTTGATACACTGAAGAAGCTCATGCACATCGGGGCTCATGTAAGCGGTGCCGGAGGTAAGTATCTTTCGGCGATCTGCTATGCACTTAATTATTCACTTACTTATTATCTGTTTCAAACAGGAGTACAAAATGCTATCAATAACTCTCTCCACATTGGCGGGAATTCCTTCGCGCTCTTCCTCAAGTCACAACGAAAGTGGACCAGTCCACCTCTCGCCCCAGAAGCACGCGATCAATTCAAAGCATTCTGCCTGGAGCACAAGTACGATGCGGCTAAGCATGTACTTCCACATGGCTCATATCTCGTCAATTTGGCCCAACCCGACCCCGAGAAGGCCGATCAAGCCTATTCGTGTTTCCTAGACGATTTACAACGCTGCGAAGAGTTAGGGATCAAGCTGTACAACTTCCATCCAGGCAGCTCAGGAAAGAACCCAAGACCTGAGGCAATCGGACGTATTGCGGCACAATTGAACAAGGCGCATAAGGCAACCAACACCGTGGTTACTCTGCTTGAGAATATGGCAGGTGCCGGAAATGTTATTGGGTCCACATGGGAAGATCTCCGTGACGTTATTGCTCTTGTCGACGACAAATCCCGGATCGGTGTTTGCATTGATACTTGTCATTCTTTCGCAGCCGGGTACGATCTACGGACGCCAGAGGCTTTCAAGAAGACAATGGATAGCTTCGACTCCATTGTTGGTCTGTCTTACCTCAAGGCGCTTCATTTGAATGATAGCAAAGCACCAATGGCTTCCAATCGAGATCTACATGCGAATATTGGCACTGGGTTTCTCGGCTTGCGGGCATTTCACAGTGTCATCAATTATGGCCCCTTCCAAGGTCTACCTATGGTACTCGAGACTCCGATTGATAAGAAAGACGCCAGTGGCAAGGCGGTAGAGGACAAGAGTGTGTGGGCTACAGAGATCAAGCTTCTGGAAGGCCTGATTGGAGTCGACACAGAAACAGAAGAGTTTAAGAAAGAGGAACAGCGCTTGCAAGACCTCGGGGCGGAAGAGAGAAAGAAGTTTCAAGGCCAAGTAGACAAGAAACAGCAGAAGACTCTGGATTCAATGTTTAAGAAAGCTTCGCCCAAAAAGAAGAAGGCAAAGAAAGAAGAAGAGGCCGAAGACGATTCAGACGGTAGCGATGGCGGCTGTAGTCACTGAGAGGTTACATCACGCTCCAATTGGTTCAATGACCCTCCTTTGAAGTCTGGCTCAGATGATGAGTGCCATAGGAGTTCGAATAAATATGAATACTACATGACTCTGGAACTCAGTCATGGCGGTCTTATATACAACATGTTGTTTTGATCGGATCATAGATATTCTAATCTTACGGTGTTGGAGGCAATCACGTGTAGAGAGAGAAGAAGGATACTCAAGTGGTAGGTAGCGATAAAAAGATAAAGGTACATGCTTTAAAACCTGTGTCCCTTTCAATGGCGGGGTTCGAGCATTTTATGCTCTGCCTCTTTTATTAGATGTGCATACGGTATCATTGGCCAGTGGCCAGATACTTCGTACTGTACCCATTTTACAAGCTTTATGCGCCGCCCCATAAGTGAGGCTACAGTCGCTAATATTACAGGGCACAGAGCGCTTAAAACTTAATCCTTCTAGGGGAAAATCAGCATTTACTTCATAACACGAAATATCTATGGAGGAGTAGTAGAGTACAAAAAGCTGATTCCATTGAACTATCATATGTTGCAACTGGTGGTTACTGGCTACCTAGGTAGGTAGGCGGACTGTACCCCTGAGGCGCGGAAGTCGCTATTAATACGCAAGCGATGACGCTTCACCTGTGCCATCCTAGGCACCGTAGTCCAATGCTAGAGCTGTGTTCAGAGCCACCAACAGTCCTTCAAACATCTGATCTGCCGGCTGAGATGGACGCGTTGCTGGGCCCCAGAGCGATAAGGCTCCGTTTGTTCTCTCTCTCTCCATGTCACCATCGTTATTGAATAAACCTCTACATGCTCGAGCATGTTTTGATGAAAGCGAATCTTTTTATTGCCTTTTGATTCTCGCGCAATGTCATCGTCGATACAGTGGAAGAGACCTTCTCTCGGACTTGTCGCAAAGATCCTTCCCGTGCTAGTTGCGATTTATTTTATCTTTTATTATTTTCCACCCTCTTCAGGAACATGGCCTGTGAGCCTCGAATCTTTTCAATCAAAGAAGCAAGCTGTCAAAAATGTTGCTGCCATCATCGAAGACCGGCCTCTGAGCAATCTAGTGCCACTGTTATTGCATTTCTCTTCGGTCCTCGGTCCAGACTGGCCCATCGTTCTCTTCACTCCCGGCAATAACCTGCTGAATCACTCGATACCATTCCAGCGTGCCTTGGAGGAGGGGAGAATCCGGGTACACGAGTTGCCCGAGAACACACATTTCACGAATCATGCGGCCGTCTCGGAGCTCCTCACGGTTCCGTGGTTCTGGGAGCAACTGGCACCAGCTGGCCACGTTCTGATGTTTCAAGCCGACAGTATCATTTGCGCAAACTCGGATGTTCGAATGGACGATTTCCTCCAGTACGACTTTGTCGGAGCCCCGATCGATGTGCCGGTGGGAGGAACGGCGGGGCATGGCGAAGGATTCAACGGAGGACTGTCGCTACGGAACCGGTCGATGACACTTGATATAGTGAACAAGTTCAGTTGGCAGGGAGAAAAGGACGAAGGGAAGATCAACCAAGATCCTTGTGTGACCAAGGTCCCCTGCTTGAAGTTTGAGGATCAGTGGTTCTATTCCAAGATGAAGGAGATAGAGGGTGTCAGTCTGCCCAGTCAAGATGTTGCAGCCACGTTCGCTGTCGAGACTGTATGGTACGACAATCCCCTTGGCTACCATCAAGTACAGAGATGGAATGCGGACAAAATGGATCAGGTGGCGCAATGGTGTCCGGAGTACAAGATGGCCACGACAGATTTGCTTGTGAAGCATGGGAAGGATCCGAAGGCAGAGGAGACTTGAATATAAATGAGCCAATCTATCCAAATACATTAATAGCATTAATTCAAAGTGAATATTACTTCGCAGAATGGGTACTTCAGAATGATTTTTGCAGTTGCTCTCTATTAATTTGGGTATTCTAAAATAATGTCTACAAAGTGAACGTCACAAATGTCCAACACTTTTCTTGTCCCTCCTGTGCTCCCGTCAAAAAGCGGCCATCTCATGGATCGATCGATCCGATGCATGCTTCTTCACTGGACTCGGAGGGGAATTTCCTAACTCGTGTGAACGATGCGGAACCTCCATTTCCTGGGGCCCTGCTGGACCTTCCTCGACTCTTGCGGTTGCATGTGCCTGCTGCACCCGCTTCCGCTTCCTTCGAAATACCAGCCGTGCTCCCAACGCTGTAGCAACGGCCACCAGGGTAACACCTACGCCAATCCCCGCCTTCGCACCTGGCGATAGAGTGCCAGAGCTACCAGAGCTTTCGGGTTGATCTGTGTCGATTGTCGTAGAGGAAGCTCCTGAATTGGCTGGCGTGGTAGTCGAGATGGACGAAGTTGTGCTTCCAGCAGATGTTGATAGCACCGCTTGGGTAACAACGTTGAATCCATTTACATGCATTCCATACACAACAGTCGGACCCGTGGAAATAGCACCAGATTGTGCTATCGTCGTGGTAGCGATACCCCATGGGCCAGACGGAGTTGTGGACTCATAGGTGAGTGTTTGACCGACGGTCAAGTGCGACGTACATTGCGACGGAAATGAGCCTTTTACTGTTTGTGGGACGTTCAGCGAATACTGTCTGTTACGCATATGACTTAGTAAAATGACCTTGTGCGAGTTCTGCTTGAAAGAAGTCTGCTTCAGCCTGAGCTTTAGAAATCGGTTACGTACGAGGGACAACAGAGAATCTGTTGAGTGAGTGAGTTCACCACTATCGTTTGAACAGCACTGTAGGCGGCGGGGCACACAAACGTAGGACCGAGTACAGTTGTTATTGCAGAATTGCTCTGGAACCAAGACGATGTGACTTCCGGAGGCAGACATGTTGGGCCAGATGGAATGATACTTTCACTGAAAAGAGGATCAAACGCGATGAGATTACCGCCCAGACCTGCTCGTTGGGCGTATACCTGAGAAGAACAAGCTGCGGTTGAAGGCCACGGAGTACTGATCGGAAGCCAAGCTGTTGTAATCCCGCTCACGACTTGGAGGCTTTCGGCTGGAAAGGCTGTTGCCATTGCGATCGATCCTGGATGACAGAGCCAAAGGAGTATAAAGGAAGGACATCATATACAGCCTCAAGGTGTAGGAAGGGTAATTCGAAGGAGTAACTCGCGAACGATATAATTGGACAATGCACGCTGTGCCGTGTTGGAGCATGTTGGTACCTGTACCTATGTTGGTTGTGTTACAGGTAAAAATGAAACCATATGGCAGCGCACACTTTGTGCTGTACCGTGTCGTATCACAGTGTAATGTTGAAGGCGCACTTTTTTTTTTCCGACGATCGCGCAATGCTGATTGGTTGAAGTATCAGGGCGGCGGAACTTTGCGTGCAGTGTAATATTGAAGGCGCACTTTTTTTAGTACCGGGCGTACTTTTTATCTCCCGACAATCGCGCAATGCTGATTGGTTGAAGTATCAGGGCGGCGGAACTCTGCGTGCAGTGTAATGTTGGAGGCGCGCGGGTACCAAGACGCTACTCGGTAGCGCCCGGCGTCCGGTGCCCAAATCTTGCAGAAGGTAGGTAATCTTGCTTGATTAGGCTGGTACCCTTGAAGCTCCGGCCGAATTTATAATAAGCTACCTAGTAGAATAACTTTGAATTCGTGCGCCGCCACTACAATACTAGCGACTAAGTCTAAGGCGCTGGGCACTTTTACACTAAAACTCATGTCAATATTTCAAAAGTTTTCGGTAATATAACATTAAGATTATAAAAGTGCCTAGCGCCTCAGACTTACCTAGCCGAGGGTATTATATAATAAGCCTCAGGCTATATTTCACTAGAAGCTTATTTAAGAATATATGTTCTTGGGTCTAATTTGCAACAAATTCACACCTTCGATATAGGCATACTCTGTCCCAGGCAAATTTAAAGCCAAGTGAGTGATCGCTAATATGCTCAAGCAGAACTCAGTCGCTCGAAAACGGTTTGACCGTCAACCCGAGATAAGGTCTCGATTATTGATATTGCCGTACTAGTACATAAGCTGCTGAATCACAGCCTCACTGTTAAAAACCCCACATCTCTCATTCAGCCTCTCCGCAACCTCCGCCTTATTCGACATCCCCTCGTCGGGACCCCCAATCACGTACACCTCACCCGCACCCTCACCACTCGGATACGCAGTCTTCCATCCCGGCAGCGTGGTCTTTCCAGGGAGGGAAGGAGACCCCGTGCTAGCAAACGAAGACCAACTTCTCGGCAGCTGCTTTGCCAATTCGTAATCAGAGGCAGTGGGCGCAAATTTGTACTCTGAGAGTCCGGCATCTGTGACGTTGAAAAGAGAGAGGTTGCCGTACAGATACGACAGTTCCGATGTGTGGATGACGCCCAGGCCAGGCGATCCAGATGCGTCCAAATAGCTTGTCAAGATCGTTTGGTTGCCAGAGTATAGGTAAACGGGTGGTTCGCTTACGTTTGCGTATTTGTTCGCCATGGCAGCGCCGAAATAGAAAGAGGGGCAGGTGAGCAGGATATCGCGAAAGATCTCGGCGCTGCGGTAGAACTCTGCGGAGAGGTTGGCAGCGGGGTTTGCAAAGAAGTCGCTGACGGGGTAGAGATTGAGTAAGGAAGCCATGGTTGTGGAGTTGAGGTATGGGTAGTAGAGTTCGAAGAATGCTTGTGTGTCCTCTGAGGTGGAGATGGCGGAGCTGGTGAAGAGTGTAGCGTCGTTTTGCATCCACCCCGCCATGTATTTGATCTTGGGGAACTTTCCATCGGCTACCAATTTACTTGCTAGCTCTGGCAAGAAGTCTTCGTCGACTGTTGGGAGGAAGATATCCCCGTCGTTATCAGCAGAGGTATCGGTGATGAAGGAGTTGGTCAAATTCAGGAGCTTTTCCATGGACAGTGAGCGTAGACAGGAGATCAGTTCAGGCGAAGTCGAATAAGCATCGGTGAAGTTGCATCCTGCAGCAGTTGCAATTGCAGAGGTAGCGTTGAAGCTGATATTGGTGGCCATTCCTGGCTCAAGAGCTGTACTTTGCAGAATTGCACCTTGAAAGGGAACCGGCTTGGAACCACCATATGCCAGAATTTGCATGCCAACGCTCAAACCTTTGAATCATCAGCGATGTATCACAGTGATTTCTCGAGAGCAAAACTCACCTCCAGACGATTGCCCGAAAATAGTGACATTGTCAGGGTCACCCCCGAACAGATGCACGTTGTCTTTAACCCATTCCAGAGCCAATCTTTGGTCACGAAGACCTACATTGAGAGATTTGTTCCCTCTCAGAGCTTCAGCTGTAGCAAATCCAAACACTACCCGCCTCAAATCAGCATATCCTCTCAAACACCAACAGACTTTTCCAACTTACCGCTAAGACGATAATTCAAAGCAACATAAATAACCGGAAGTCCATTCTCAACCGACTCCCTGACCAGCCCATCAGGCGCTGCAGTCCTAGCATACGCGGTGCCAGTATTCAACCCCCCTGCCATCACATCAACAAATTACCTCACAAACGATCAAATCTGCAACCTTACCTCCATAAATATACACCATAACCGGCAACCTCGTCCCATTACCAATCCCAGCCGGTCTCGACAGCAACAAATTCAGACAATCCTCCGAAATATACGTAACATTCGTCTCGTACAGAAAGCCGCCCCCTGACCTCTGGGGGCACGATGCACCGGCTGCAGTTGCATTGAAAACATAGCCGGGTGGCGGGGTAAACGGCTCCGGCGGCGCGAAGCGGAGAGGGCCGCTTGTGTCTTTGCCGTATGGGATTCCGAGGAATGTTTCGATGCCTGGACTGGAAGTTATTCCTTGGTAGGAGACTTGTCGTTCTGTGTCAACGACATATGGTGTTGCGAGGACGAGGTGAGCTGCCGCTAGTAGGCTCGCCGAAAGTGGGAGGTGCATGTTGAATTCGGATTGACGAAAGAGAGTTGAAAAGACAGGATGATAGGCTTGGAAGGAGAACAAGCTTCTTTAAGCTGCTAGAAAATGTGTTTGTTTACTTCCCCCACTTTGCACTCGCTCAGATAATTTTACGTAGGTCCGGGATCATCCCGACTACGAGTCACACCCGAACATTTGGGCGAACGACGCCGTGCTTACGGTACTGTAAAAGGCTATGAAAACGTAAATGATTGCCGTAAAATGTAAATGGTTGTCAGGATTAAAATTTGTAAAATCCATAAATGATACGGTAGGATCGCTCGGCGAACAGCGAAAGGCAAACCCCGGCCGAAGTTCTACCTTTACGATGGCGCGCTGCACTGCACTTGCAGTTGTTCTTTTGCTTTGTTCAAACTTTTGGCTTTGAGTGTAAAAATAATAAGGAACTACAGTGTCTGGAGGCCGGTAAAGGAACGTTCAGAATATTAATTAAAGCTTCATAATTCGTAGAACAACGACCAACTCCAACTATTGAACCGCCAAGACAAGACAAAAGCCTAGAAATGCGTGCCCGAAAAATGTAATCACTTCCTCCTCCTATCTCCCAAAGCAGCCTCCAGCTTCCTAATCCCCGCTTGCAAGCCGAGACCCTTTTCAGAGTTCCCCTCAAGCCACGCCTCCATCTTCTCCCTCACATTCTTTAAGCCCCTGAGTACAGGCAACTTACTTCCTTCCTCACCCTCAACGAGCATACCCGGGTTGAGCAGCAACTCAAAGCATGACCCCCAGATCTCAACCTGCCAGTACCTCTTCAAGCTCTCGCGGATTCTCCAACTCTTCTTTGCAGTGGCGCCAATGCCCGCTCCCTTGTCAGCAACAGTATCAATATACTTGCCAAACAGCATACTGTGAATAATACCAGCAAGTCCGTGGTAGTCAATCTGGTACGTCCAAGGGCGAAGTTCGCGCATCTCGGCGCAGTCTTGTGGGCCTGTTTTCCAGTCCGCGATGAATTGGACGTCTGGGCGGAAGACTTTCATGTCTATGCCGCGGCCAAAATCAATGAGGGCGACGCCCTTCTTATTCCAGCCGCCGCTTCCGTCTTTCCGATACTTGGTGCTCCAGACATCGGAATCAGAGAGGCAGTCGAGACGGACAAGGCAGTTGTCTGCTTTGAGATCGCCGTGCAAGATGCCTTTTGAGTGTAGTGCTTCGACGGTACGTAGGAGCTCAACAGCGAAAAACATTGCGAGCGATTCGTCCATGACTCCTGGGCCGGCGGCGGTGGACTCCGTCCGCGCGATGTTGATCACATCAAGAAGGGTACCTTGATCGCGAAATTCTTCGATAAGGTAGCACTCATCTTGGTAGAGATGCATTTCGTAGACGTTGATGATGCTTTCTGCCGCTCTGGAGACGCCAAGGCGGCGTTTGGCTTGCCTCATTATATAGAATTCCCAGGCTGTCGGCGGGTCTTCCATCTTTAAAGCTTCGAGAGTTTTGCGTCCATAGGCATCGAATGCACCTTTGCCCATGGCTGCAGGGGCATTCTCATCTTGCTCTTCTTCAGCTACATTTTCAAGGAGATAGACAGGTGCGAAGGCGCCTGCTCCAAGTTCACGCTTGACCATGTACTGTCTGTCGGTGCCTGGAAAACGAAGCATAGGTGGCATCGCAATGTTGGTAGTTGTCCTTTCACTAGCATTTTTGCTAATTTTCGACATTGCCTTTCCAAACTTCTTGATCTCTGCCGTCCGATTGAGAGCCTCATCTTTATGCTCGAAGAAGCCATCGTACGTCGATAATGGTGGCTGAAGATGTTCGAATATCATGTTTCGAGTATAGTCATCCACGGGGTTACATTGAGCGTCTTTGATAATTGGCCCTTTAGGAGCAATCTCCTTCGCTAACGGTCCTCCGCCTGACTGGACCTTTGCTGCAATGGCAGTGGTCTTGTTGGTCTTCAAGTTCTTGCCAAGTTGAGGTTGAGCAATTCTTGCTACGGGAATAGCTTCGTTGACAATTTCTGTGAACGGACTGCTTCCGAACTCGACAGGAGACTTTCTTGATCCGTTGTCTTTGCTTGGTGTTTTCGAATTGAAATAGTCTTTATTCCCTCGTTGAGTAGGCAGTCCAAGAGAAGACTCAGTCTTTTCTGCAATCGGAGTCATGAAAGGGAGGCGGTTCTGTGATACTTGACTTGGATCTCGATAAGGCCGCGTTGGTGGTTCGTAATCTTCGGGAGGAATAGGAACATATGTCATTCTCGAAGAAGAGGGAAGATCCGGAGATATTGGTGTAACTAGATCCTCGGGCTCTTCGACATCGTGAGGCATTTCGACCAAGACAGCCTCGAATTCTTCATCATCGGCGGCTGAAAATCCTGAAACTCTGGTATCTTCTTCATCTTCATCAAGATTAGGAATGTGCTTTCTGGCTGTGAACTCGGACCATTCGCTGACGCTTTTGACATCAGACGTTTCGTCGTCTCCTGCTTCACTTGTCGTAGGCAGTCGACTAGTTCCAGTGCTCTCACCTCCGCTAGTGTAGTCCCCATCTGTCATATCATCATCATCGTCATCACTCTCTTCTTCCTCCTCCTCTACTTCCTCTGGCTGTTGGAGAGGTTGATTGAAGAGATCAAAAATGTCATCAGTGGCCGCTCGAGTATGGAGCGTCATAGTTTGTTCCTTGGATGCCTTTCGCTTGATCATCTTTGGTCCCGAAGGAGACGATAATTTTACTTTGACTTTGAGGTGTTAGCATTTTCATGAAAGATGAATTGGGAAACATACTAATTTGTGTCTCATTAACTTCTTTGATCCTCTTCTTTCTGCCTCGTCCTTCACGGGCAGTATCTTTTTGCAGTCCATTTTCATCTAGCGCAACGGGATCGCGAGCAATAAAGAGCTTCTCGGGAATCTCCCTTGTAATTGCTTGTACGGCTTCCTCAATCTGATCATCCAGTATTGAGGATTCCTTCGTTTCCTTACTTGCAAATATTTCAGGTTCCCAAACCTTACTTAGCCAACCACGATGACCAGCCCGCAGTTCTTCAAGGCTCAATTCAGATCCGAGAATCTGTGGGCTGTGGTATATAGCTTCGAGGTCTACGAATATACGCTCGGTTCTTCCTTTTTGATTCATAGTCACTTGTTCTTGTGCAGGATTTGTAACTTGCGCGTATTGGTAATAAGGTAAAGACTGAAATACAAAACGCCGTAAAGCGACAAACATTAGTCCTATGATCATCAATATGTGCATGAAAGGGGAAGGAAGAAAACATTCACTTACCTCATCCTTGAACACCGGCATTTTCGTGCTGCTCTTCTTTCCTCCAGCTTTCAAAGTCTCGCCAACCCAAGGTTTCGGCTCCATAACATTCTCCTTCTTGCGATCCGCCAGTGATCCTATACTCTCCCAACCCTTAGTTTCATTTGACGATACTGCAGGCGCAGCGGCGTCGCCATCCGAGAAGATTGCCATCTTCTGCCTTCCACTCTTCGTTGTACTCGAGCCACCAACTCCAGAATTCGGCCTAGGAGCTTGAGGGTCTCTGGGCGCAGCCGCAGCAAATGGGTCTAGTTTAGCAGCGAGCGCGGGTCGTACTGTTGGCAGTGCTGGCGACGAAGGCTCATTGACGTCTTCTGGCCTTTGGGGAAATCGTTGCTGGAATTCGCTGTATTTCCGAACCAACCTGGGAGTTGGTCGCGCTTCTCTCTCAATGCCCATTTTATAAACTTCTTCCGCTTGTGTCCACCGCCCAGCACCTTCCAACCAAGCTGCGAATTCTTCGTAGAATAGTGCAAGTCCTTCACCAATGTTATGGCGAGCTAGGAATGCGAACGTTTCCCTTTGAGAATCCGAAAAGTAGCGGATATATTGTATCCAAAGCTTCAAATATCTTGGGTCGTTCTTATATTGTGGAGATTTCAGGAAGGCTTTCGTGGCGCGCTCAAGGAGTGGCAGCAGCTGTGATGCAGGCGTTGCTTGGGCAGAGGGGTATGCGTCGAAAGTCCACCGAACATAGCGATCGTATATATCCAAGGGATCATCAGACTCCGAGATATTTGTCAACTCAAGCTCATATTCCTGTCGGATTGCATCGTTGAGGTTCTTCGTGTCCGAGGGTGTTGGTGTAGCAAGCGGATGGAGGGGGGAGGAAAACAAGTTGGCAAGGCCTCGCGCTGATCGTCCGCCGGGTAATGCTTGGATATTCTCCTTCTGGCTCTCAATGATATCGAAATCTATGAGGTCTTCAGTGACGGACATTTTGCCGGGTGGTTGTTGTTTTGTCGGGCGTGTCGTTGTTGCTGAATCTTGCTGGCTGGATTGTTCGCGACTGCACAAGTTGTAAACAATACAGTATCACGTGTGGGCGCTAAAATTCAAGGTCTGGATTGTTGGCAGGGAAACTCGGTCAACACGTGACCGGCCCCTTTTTAAAGTTTTGCGCAAGGGTACTCAGTATCGGATTTATATTAGAGTTGTTATGCGTCTCTTGGCAAAGATCAACGACATCCTGACTCCTCGCTTTTGTTCTGAGTATATCTTTAGATCTACATAATGCTTCGGCGGTGTCTTTGTCGTAGTCGGTGACGGTCTTGCCCGCACTTGCCATTATGTACGCGGCAGACTCCCGGCGAGCTAACAATGGCTGTCTTACGACGCTCGCTGGGCTGAGCTCCACTCGCACTTCACGCTTGAACAGTCCCGCTAGCGCGAAGGAGTACGCAAAGTGATATGGAATCTCCTTGAATTAGCTTTTGCGTGTACAAGGTACCAGAAAGAGAAATTTCAAGAAGTTGTTAAAACCCCTTTTCAAGCTCTTCTCAATTTGCGCCTCTGCTATGCCATGGCGCAAAAGGCTTGATCAATGATCAGCCTTGATGCAGCCTCAAAACAGAAATATTGGTGGACATCTCTACATGTTTCAAGCTCCTGAACCCCTGGCAAGCTCGCCTCAAGGTATTTTGGGAACGCAGGGATGCGTTGCAAGACACGCACCTCAGACGTCAGCATCTGTTACGGTTTTAATCTTTCTTTCCTCTTGTTTCTTCTACTCACTCTTCTCCTTCTCTTTGAGCAAATTGGTGGTCTTTTCCCTCTCCAATTGTTATTATTGCACTTCTAGAATTCTTCCGAGTCTTTTCTTTCTGTCCCCGAATTTCAAAGCACCGAGAATGTTCAAATCCACCATAGGTCCGTGGCCATTGCAATCTCGAAAAGCGCAGTCATTTACCAGTGGTTCAATTCTTGTGATCTTGTTCTTGGTATTCTATTACATGTAAGCAAATCTGTTGAATGGAAACCTGTGAATGTCTACTCACCAGTTGAAATTCAATAGCTGCTGGAATGCTCTCCAATCGCCGCGCAATTCCAAATCACTCTCAACTACAGACAAAACCCCCACCGGGTTATCGGTCTCTGCACCATCATGCCCATCACCTCCGCCAGTGCTCAAATGCCCACCGCCACCACCACCTCCTCCAGCTCCTGAATGTCCTCCCCCACCATCCCCCTATGACCCCACCAAAGTCGCTTTCCTCGTTGAGACACGACCGCTCCCCCACCTCCCAGCCCTATTCGCACACATGACAAATATCATACCCCCCGAATGGATATTCAAAGTGATGGGCTCCCCCGAGCTCCTCACATTCATGCGCAGCTCTCCCCTAATGACCCGGCTCGAAAAATCCGGCAAGCTCCAATTCCTCGATCTCCCCTCAAACTATACCCTCCGAACCCGCGAGACCATCAGCCAGATGTTCACCGACCCACACCTCTACGGAGACATCCTGGCGCCCGCAGAGCATCTTTTGGTATTCCAACCAGACAGCATCTTCTGTGCCAATGCACCTCTGACGCTCAACGACTTTCTTGAGTGGGATTGGATTGGTGCGCCTTGGTCGAAGACTGCTACGTATGGAGGAAATGGCGGTTTGTCGTTGAGAAAGGTGTCGAAGATATTGAAGCTTTTGGAGAAAAAGAAGAGGAAGCATGGGGACGGTGCTTTGGAGGACTTGTGGCTAAGTAATGGGCTGAATGCCCTGCCAGGAGCCCAGATGGCAAATGCAAATACGAGCAAGACGTTCAGCGTGGAGAGCGTCTGGGATGAGGCTCCGTTGGGGTATCACATCGGGTGGCTAGGAGTACATCATGAGCAGGTAAATTTGGATTTCACTCATGAAAAGTTCGAATTGGGGCAAATGCTAACAATTTTTATTAGATCTGGGACGACAAGAGCCAAGTAGACCATATCATGGAATACTGCCCCGAGGTCAAAATGATTCTAGGCATGAAACTCGACAACGACAAACCGGAAGGTATCCCCCGTTAAATTCAGTACACTTTCAGGCAAAACAGAGAAAAGAAATCTCTTTGTGCTGGTACTGACTCGGAACCCCAACCCGGAAATTACACCATTCACGGCTCCCTATTCCCAGTCAAGAGCCTCCTGTTCCCCAACTGTCCTCGACCACTAAGGGTGGAAGAAGGGTTCATTAAATCTGACGCGCGCGGACCCCC
>QGMK01000249.1:0-32126 GCA_007825345.1 Lachnellula suecica
GGAGGTTACTGTCTGTATGGGGTTAGATATGTACGAGCAGGTATGTTCGATCTATGAGAAGTTGAGTAAAATCGAGAAAACTGGGTAACGTACGGGGGTTGGAGCAGTGGTGATTTTGGGCGTGATAACACCGATGCACGAGCAAGCGCTCTTGTACTCGGGAGCATCGGTACAGGGGCTGGCATAAGGCGGAATGCCTGCTGTTGGGTTCGCTCGCTTTTGCTTGCTGGCGCCCGAGTTTGGATAATCTGTTGAGGTTGTTGTAGTGATGACGGTGAGGGTGGAGGGGGGAGGGGTGACGGTGACTTCGATGAAGCTGATACAGTCTGAGATGGCGGTGGAGAGTTGGCCGGGGCCTCGACGGGTGCCGGAGAGGGCGCGGAGACAGTTGTCTTGATTGCAGGCGCTTGTGACTTGGGAAGAGGCCAGGGCAAGGCTGATGAGGGAGAGGATGAGGGGGATGAGGGACCTCATTGTGGCAGTGTTGTGGGAGATGAGCTGAGGGCGTTATGTGCGGCGACTTTGATAATTGACGTTGGTAGAAGCTCAAGACGAAAGGGGAAGAGAAGTTTAAGTGGACTTCACTTCTAGATTGGAGAAATTGAAGTGCGGGGAAAGGTCTTGATCAGCAGAAACTCAAGCGTTAAATTCACTTTGGGCGTACTTGAAAGACACTTAGGTAGGCAGGGTCCCCACCATTCAGAGGTGAAAAGCACATCAACTCTCTTTTATAGGATCGATCTGTGGTGCAGAGAGATCTTGGCCGCCACAATGTAAAGTAGCCACCCGTGAAGAGCCACAAAAGGAGAAGACAGGCGCATTGAAGACTTCAGGTAGTGAATCCTCTTATGAGCAAACCGTTGAGAACACAAGGTACCACGAAATCAACACGCCTAATTGCATGGCAGGGAACGCTTTTGAGGGTAAAATACGAGACCGGGACACGAGGTGAGAGCGTGGTTTGAACGTTGACAACTGAGGGGCTTGGAGGCATGCAGCCTACCCCGTATTCCATGCTGTGTGACTTCAATGTCAGGTTCCAAATATGAATTCAACATCTGGGCATCTGTCACCTGTCGTATGAGGCTCCTATATGGAAGTGGAGGAAAGGCAATGCTCGGATCGCTGGAAGGCGTAACAACCTTGCTGTTCGACAAAGACCTACGATCAATACTTGCGGCTACCAGCCCTGTCTTTGATGAGCATGAAGTCTGAGTTCTTACTCACCGTAAGATGTTTGCTGTATTACTTTGCCAAGAAAGGACGGGTGTAACTTATCACAAGTCACCGATTACTGCCTGTCCGCCTTCCTTAGACACTCCCACGTTGTCAAGAAGATGTATTAGGATCAAAAGCATAGCTCGAGCATGTAAAATATATGTCAGAACAGCTATTTATGAGCTCCATGGTTTTGACTTACCTATGTATTTGTCGTGCAACACCCTTGGAGGTCTGGCTTGGAATTTGGCTACACACTGCAAGTTGCCGGGTATACATCGCAAGCTACCTGCTCGTTGCCGCGAGGAATCAGGTGCTGGAGTAGGAGTGTTTTAGTTGACGGCGGAAGAGAACCCGTACTCTGTCCAAGGGAGCGGGGTAAATAGCCTGCTGGCATGACACGTTACATATTCGTAAGTCGTGAGTGATACGTAGGGAAGGCACAGGTCACCCAAGTGATCGAAGGTCCATCTGAGGTTCCGCTGTGACCAAAAAGTAGTAAGAGCTTGAGGTATTGTTCAGCATACACAACTTTATCCCTCCGATACAAAATCAATGGGAGTGGATCGTTTTTGGTATATCCAGAATGTTCCACTGCTTGTGGCACATTCAAAATACCTTCAAATCGGGAATTTCAAGGTAAAAAGAAAAAGTAGAAAGGGTTATAAGAATCAAAGCTTAGATGGTCTGTACGCTGAGCAATGCCGCGTAATCTTACAGCTGAACATATTACTACTGGAACATAAAATAGACGTCGTAGTCACTACCAAAGGTAAGCAGAAGGGTAAGACTTTTTAGCGCTACAAGTCTTGGGTCGCAACAAGAAAGGACAATAATTCTGGCCCCTACTTGGGTATTTGAAGCAAATTGGTAGCAAAACTCACAATAAGAAATGAATAGCAGAGTTGTAGCAGAGTCGTAAAAATAGTCTCGTGATCGAAGTCCGCCACTTCTAAGCTAATTTTCCAGGAACAAAAGGGTGCCCAGAACTCAGACCTCCATCAACAGCCCACGCCTGACCATTGACATAACTACTCTCCTCGCTCCCCAAGAACAAAGCCACTCTCGCAACCTCATCCGCATGAGCTCCTCTCCGCAACGGATTTAGCTGTCCAATCTTGCTCTGCGTTCCCCTCGACCTCGCTGCTTCATACATTGGGGCCGTCATGCCAGTTTCGATGACACCGGGGCAGATGGCGTTGACTCGGATACCAGTTCCAGCGAGCTGGTAGGAGAGTGTTTGGGCGAGCGATATCACACCAGCTTTCGACGCCGAATAATCGCTCGACCCTGCATTGGACCTCATGCCTGCAACGGACGCAGTCCCTATTATGCTTCCTGATGGGTATTTCTTCTCTTCCGAGGTGAGTAGCATGGCGGGTGCAGCATACTTAGCCGCGAGATGCACGCTGGGAGCGTTAGCCTTCTCTCCACTTCAATGAATCCGGTGTCTAAATCACCTCACAACATTTGTCCTCAGCGTAGCTAGAAACTCCTCGGCCGTGACTTCCGAAAAGACCTTGGGCTGCCCAACCACGCCGGCATTTGCAAAGAAGACATCGAGCCGGCCGTATGTTTTGACGGCATGCTCCACCACCGCTTTCACCGACTCCTCGTCTGCAGCATCAAACTCCCGGGTGTGTATGTCGACGCCGGGATACAATGACGCAAGCTCACGCTTATGGGTCTCGAGGTTGGTGCTGTCGTAGTCGCATATGTACACAGCTCTTGCACCATTCTGCGCGAACTGGTGTGCTGATGCTCTGCCAATACCCAGCGGAGAGTTTGTTCCTATAAGCTGGGTGAGAAGGCAGAATGCGGGAATGATAGGCTGGCATACCTGTTACAATGACTACTTTTCCCTGACAGCGTGGGCCGTTTGAATTGGGCGCAATCTTCTTGAGAATTGGGATGTCTTCGAACAGACCCTGGTCCGGAACTGGGGCGACAAGCTGCTCACTGAGCGCTGCGAGACGTCTCTTGGCCGCAGCAGACATTGTCTAGAGCGGGTATTGAGCTTCTATATAATTAAAATAGCTTGACAGTGGATATAGGGAATAATGGAGAATGAGAGAAAACCTGTCAGCCTCTCAGCCCATGGTCCAGGAGCTTACTTGTAGTGCGGGGAGATGGTTATTGATCCCCGAGCGGATCTGGGGTTGAATCCTAAGCCGCGGTCCAGAAAACAGCCAATAGAATCCCTGAAGAGCGCCCCAGAACATGCTACAGCCTTGCTGGAACTAGCCTAGAACTACCTGAGCTGCCGGGCCTCAAGTGCCCAAAATAAAACCCCCAGGGTTGCGCACGAGTGTTACAGAGATGTAATCGTATGCGGTATTTGCGTGCTTGAAATTCTCTCATTCCTCTGGTGGATCACGCCAACGACTTTGTAAATATGAAGAGTAAAATATCAAGACAAGAATGAATCCATGTAAGTTTTTTATACCGTTGTCTCAAGAGGTTGAGGCTTTTTCCTTGCTACGCGTTTGCTGTGCTGTCTTGCCCACTACGCGAATTTGATGACGAAGATGGCCTTTCCTGCGCTGCACCACGTTGACGCTGATAAAAACAAGGACAAGCAACACGTACATTTCCCTCCCAACCACGCCGCATTCAACACCAACATCTTCACTCTATGCAATCCTGCCTTCACCGAGGCCTCATTTGTTTCATGCAACTCTGCAGCTTTTACAACGACGGTGCGGAGGCTGTCGCAAGAGAGCGATATAGATCCCTGGGGCTACGACGAATTCGATGATTGCTGGTCTCCCATGGCCATGGAATACGATGCCAGCTCGGCATCACTACAGCGATCAGCCTCACACCACTCTAACGCCTCTGCAAAAAGCTCCCGCTCGCAGACCGTCCGCCACAAACCAAGAAAATACACCTCCTACATGTCCAGCTCCGCGTCGTCGATATCAGACAAGTCCTTGACCTCATTCCCCTCCTTCTCACCGGAGTCACCCAGAGATGAGCGCTCCTTTCTGCCTCCAACAGCAGTGGAAGGCATAGCCAACGCGCCGCGAATACCCTCAAATCATGCTCCCTCGATCGTCGAGAGCCTAACCACATCGTTCCCCCTGAACCAAGAGCGCATTGCTCTGTTTGATGATGCCCCGCTTAGTACCAAACGAGTTCCAGGTTCGATCCACCAGGCGAGCGACGAGCATATCGAAAGGTTAATTGCGCGCAACGGGGCTGTCACTTTGGTTAGGCAGATCGCGGAAGATCTGGCGCAGCGAGACGCGCAGATGGCTGCACTTAGGCGCAAGGCGGAGCGTAAGGAGCGCGCATTGAAGAAGATAATTACGGAATGTGGGATCTCGAATTTGGATATGGAGACACGTCTGCGGGCCATCGAGGCAGAGAGAAGTCGTTCGGAAGCAAGCAGGGACTTGGAGTCGGAAGAAGGAGATCTGGAAGATTTGATGAGTGATGCTATGAGTGGAAATGTTGTACTTGGAGAACGTGCGTTGCTGGATAACGATGCGACGATTCGGGCAAGGGATTCACTGAAAGCTTTGGAAGACAGGCCGCCGAACGTTCAAAAGGGCTGGAAAGATTTTATTTGGGGAGGGACAAGCAGAAAGAGCAGTAGGGCCAGCAGCGTCAATGGCGATGCTGTCAGTGGTCTGGAATCTATCGCCTCGAGGCACAGTGGTGGGAACGGGCGGCGAACTGTATTGCAGAGTGACTTATTTCAGCCTATGGATGGCCCGACCAACCGTCGAACATCCACTGCCAATGCCGCTACCTCAAGTCGGGAGCGAAAGCCTTCATCTACGCTGGCTTCGTTGGCTTTGAAACTTGTTGCTGGGAGCAACACTACTGTCCGGGAATCTGAATCCAATGGTCGAGGCAGAGCAAACAGTACAGGTACCACGCCAGCCGATAGAACGCAATCATCGGCCAGTACAAGGACGACCATGTCTGCCAGACCAGCTCCTGTGAAGCCAACACCTAGGGCCATACCAACCTCCCGGCGATCTATACCGAGTAGCAGCCACAACGGCCCTATACGAAATACACAAGACAGATGGGATACGATGGGTGCAAGTCCCCAAGGGAGTGAAACTCCTGGAGGAACGGACAATTATGGCCCCGTCGAAATGGACCAAATTCTCCCCTTGGAAGCGCAGCCACCTACTGTTACCCAGATATATAACAACCCCTATAGTCAAGAATTTCTCACTGATCGATTTGGATTTATTTACGACCAACGGCGGAAGAAGAGACAGAGAGAGGCAGCCGAAAAGATAAAGAAAAGCAAGCGCGGTAGTAGAGTGGAAATGCTAAGTAGTGGGAGGAGTGGTCTTGCCGAAGACGACGACGAGTTCGCCGACGAAAGACCTGATACTCCAACTTCTATTGAAGGCGAAGATGGCAAGCCCGCCAAGCGTTGGCAAGACTACCTGAAAATTGCTACTTTCCCCACGGAATTGCTATCACATACGCCTTCAGGGGCTGTGCCAGCATTCGAAGTCATGGAAGGCGGTGAAGTACCCAGATCTCCGGGCATAATAACTGAAGAGCGAGGTTTTCTTCCATCAGCAAGCACTGCTGCAACGCAACCCGCCGTGCCGGTGACTTCTGACAATGCTACGATTTCGAAGCCTGATCCGACTACCCTTCCAAAAGCCGACCTTACGAAGGAAGACACGGAGCCTGTGAAAATTCTCTTGCAGCAATTGGGAGAAGTCCACGACTCTCTACAACGAGAGAAGACTGTCAGGTGGAATGACTTCCTACGCAAAGTCCGAGCCGAGCGTAAGCGTGATGGCGAAGCAGCTGCGGCAGCACTTGCTGCGACAGCAGACAAGAACTCAAGGCCATTGGCTGTCATGCCTGAAGCGTCCTTGGCGGATGGAGAATTGATCGGTGTTGCTGGACTAGGCAATAAAGGCAAGGTCGGACGTGCAAAATGGAATGAATTCAAGGCCCTTGTTCTCGGTGGCATTCCTGTGGCCCAGAGGGCAAAGATTTGGGCTGAATGCTCAGGGGCGACTGCTCTTCGTATTCCTGGATACTATGAAGACCTGGTAGCTCACAAAGCTGGGGAAGATGACCCAGCCATCATTGCTCAGATTCAAATGGACATCAACCGCACCCTGACAGACAACATATTCTTCAGAAAGGGACCCGGTGTTGCCAAGTTGAACGAAGTCTTGCTGGCTTACTCTCGACGCAACGAAGAAGTAGGATACTGCCAGGGCATGAACCTAATCACAGCCTGCCTCCTCCTCATCATGCCCACCGCTGAAGACGCCTTCTGGGTCCTCACCAGCATAATCGAGAACATCCTTCCCCGCGGCTACTACGACCACAGCCTCCTCGCCTCGCGCGCCGACCAGCAAGTCCTGCGCCAATACGTCGCCGAGATCCTCCCCAAGCTCTCTGCGCACCTCGACGACCTCAGTATCGAGCTCGAAGCCCTCACCTTCCAGTGGTTCCTCAGCGTCTTCACCGACTGCCTCTCCGCCGAAGCCCTGTTCCGCGTCTGGGACGTCGTCTTCTGCACCAACGACGGCTCCACCTTCCTCTTCCAGGTCGCGCTCGCCCTGCTCAAGCTCAATGAACAACAGCTCCTGCAATGCGCAACTCCGGCGAGCATCTACACCTACATCAACCACCAGATGACAAATCATGCTATTAGTATCGATGGTTTAATCCATGCTTCGGAGGGACTGAGGAAGGTGGTGAAGAGAGACGAGGTCGAGAGTCGTCGCGCGAAAGCTATAGAGGCTGAGAAAGACCTTATTCGTCAGCGCGAAGCGCGCAATAATCAGCGCAAAGCCGACCGACTCGCTGCTGCCAACGGAGCCCCGGCTGAGACCCCGAAACCCGCCTCCGCTTCCACGTCCAAGCCTTCGAGTTTAAAGAGCCACCCTTCGCAATTGGAGCTAGGCGGTGATGAGTATGGGGAGTTGATGGTTAGGAGCCCGATTCCGGTGGATGAGGAGAGAACTTTGGGGCTGGGTTGAGATGGGATGAAATGAAGTGGTGGGTTTGGATGGATGGATGGATGGGATGAATGGGGTGGTTTTCCTTTGTTGTTGGATGAATGATGCATTTTTTGCGGGTTTGGGATATGAAAATGATACCCTCGAGACGTTATTTTTGCCTTGCTTGTAGAGTAGCGGGAGGACATAGGAATTGAATTCGTGATGCTCAACCTGCGTGTGGCTTTGTTACTACGTGCCTATTTATATGAGTGATAGCTGTCTGTTCTTGGAGGGTCGAAGGAAGTGCAAATCGTCGAAACTTTCAGGCGATGGTAGAGGGCTTCTTCCGCAGGTGCGTTGGCTGGAGAAGATTTGCTGTTCTTGTTTGGGGCATTTCATCTGTTACTGGCAAGTGCACTTGAGTTACTACAATGCATGTTTTTATGACAGCAGTTGTTTGCTTGACAGCTATCTTGTTCTTGACAAGTGCTTCATTCATCACCCACGAAACCATCCACGCCGAGCGAGGCATTGCTAGCTGAAAACCAGACGAGGAGGCGCAATCTGAAGCTGTGCAACGATGTACTAGATACACTTCTCAGGCAGTTCAGAAATTCTCTTGATTTTCTTTGAGGGTACCGAATTTTGTCGACGGGCGTGTTTAAATAGGCCGGTCGCTGAACCCCATGATAGTGGACTTTGGAGCAAGGGATTTTCTTTCGGCATTCTCCGGGACTTCTTAGTAGTTGCCCATCGGCGGCGGCAAATGAGAAAATGATACATTGCGATATCCTTTTATTTGTATCTATGGTCCTATCCCTCTCGCTACCGAACCATGCTTTCATGTAATGATACTAAATTTTGCCAGATGTATGTTATATCCAGTCCCCCCCACAAATGTTTCAAATGCCAATGTTCCCTCATCTCAGCAACCTAGCTCCGCCTGACGAGTCTTCTTTTCTCTCGGACGTCTGGTGAGGTTTGGGTCTTGAATTCACCATGTTAGCTCGGGTTCGCTATGAAACTCATTCGGGGAAGGAAAACTCACGTTTAGCTCGCCACATCGCAGTTCTGTACCCAAGATAGCTCAATGCAACCGTGCAGATAAAGACCATTACGATTCCGAAATGGTAGTCGATCGGGAAGTATGTCCGAGCGATGGTGCGGCGTAACGAAAGCTGCAGAGCACAAATGATTACTATTTTCCCGTCGAAAGTAAATGGAAGACATACAGAGGATTGAATTTCTTCCTTGCCACATTCATCGAAATAGAAGACAACAGCCGTGATGATGGCGAAAGGTATAGCGATGCTTATGGCGAGGACAGTCGACCCGCATAGGGAGATCTTGCAGTTGAGGCGTCCGGAGAAGCGATGGATGCGGATGGTGAGCCAGCCATGGGAGAATAAGAATAGACACCAGAGGATGGCGAGGGCTCGGAGTACATTATCTGTGTCAGATGTTGGATGATGGAGCCTGTCAATGGGGGAAGCACGTACTGGTCTTTGTGAGGAGCGCAAGGGTGGTTGGGGGGGAAGGTTACAGAATACATTGCGAGGATCAGGTTGTTGCGACGAAAGGTGTGGTTGGTTGTGAGATGTAGATTTGTCGAACAACGGAGTCCTGCAAGAAGTGCTCTCGAAGCTATCGAGTTTGTTCTAGCCTTCTTTCAATTCACTTCAAATCCTTCTACAAAAGCCGAGGCGTTTAACTGAACAATGGATTACTCAGTCCTCCTCCCCCACTAGAACTACCCTTCTACCCTCAACTCCAGCTAGACATACTCAATTAGATATTTGTTGGATTAGAGGGAGCTACTGGAGACTCACAATTATAAGTCTCATGCAGATAATGCCAAAGACATTCCCCAAATCCATACCCCAGGAAGTACACGGTCATAATTCCGACAGACGTCGGTCCGTAGTCCCTACCAAATGGTGCCGAGGATGTGCTGTCATCACTGACAAGCCTTGAGAGTAGCTATATAGCATGGTTACCAACATGTTCTAGAAGAATAGATGAAATGCGACAGGTATACCCCAAATGGTCCTTTTTGATATCGATGAAAAAGCATAGAACGGAGTAAATACATGTGAACAAGCAAGTGACCAAGCCAATGACCACTCCGAGCCACCGGGCAAGCCCATACGAGTACCACAGCGTAAGACGAGAGGCCCGGGGAAAGTCCATCTTGATTACGAAGTGGGAGAACCAGGACGTGAAGAACCCCGCGACATAGATGAATAGATACAAGAGTAGACAGAGACTCGTAAGCGCCCGTTCTATTCCAGGAAATTAGTTTCTAGTTGGGAATTGGGGACGATAGCCTTCACCTATGGCGACGAGATGTCTAGCTGGGGCGAACCACCCGAAAGCTGCGAAAATGGCCTCCATGCCCTGGTCCACAGCTTCAACGACGTCATCCGGAGACATTTTGGTAATAGATCCAGGCTCCTAAGATCTTTGCGTCTGGTAGTTGGCACTATAATTAATAGGTGCTTTTGCGCAGCCGGAAGTTTTGCCTGGAGGTTTCTAGAGCTACTGTATCAAAGAGCTAGATTGAAGTCTTCTCCGTCCTTGCGCTTCGAACAAACGTTGATTCACCTGCTCTCTGAGTGCTCTGTGAATCTTCCACGTGAAACGAGACATTTTAAAATCATTAGAATTGGGTATATTAGCGTATTTCGCCATCCTCAAGCTCTTCATCGGACGACGAATCTGACCCGCTCGTACTCGTATCTGACTCTTCCTCGCTCGAACTCGAATCTTCCTCCTCTACTCCCGGCAGCCCAGTAGCCTCCAAATAGTCCTTCTCCAACATGCATTTCTCAGGCAAAGAATCTGTCTCTTGCACATATATCGTGGGAAACTCCAGTAGCTCCCGTTTTCGTAATTGTTCAAGTAGTGGTTTCGAGGCGTCTAACGGTACTAAAACTTTAGGAAAGGACGATGGTGTATTCGGCCGATGTAGGTAGAAATAGGCAGGAGCAGCCAAATCATCCTCCATTTGCCCTATCATGGCTTGCGTAAGGCCCCATGCACTCGTTTGGGAGTCTTGTAGCCTAGAAACGGCGGTCATATCGAGCTCGGTATCCTGCTCTATTCTTGCCCGTTTGGCGTGTCGTTCTTTATTTTCGACTGCTTTACGCTTTTTCTCGGTTGCTCTTTCCTCATCCGTAAGGTTTAACTTTCGTTCCTCCTCAATTAGATTTTTGTAGACATCCTTCAGAGGGCAGTCACTAAAATTCTTGTGTAGAAGCCTGGTCGCACCTTCCCTGAACCACTCCACCTGCCACACTATCGCTCCTCGGCGCCTTGACCAACCTGCCGAACAGTTAGCGTTTTAGAAGGGCATAAGAATGTCCCACAATCAGTGAGACATTCTCCTGGGCCGAAAATGCACTTACTCGTCGTATTTTCTTTATTTCTTCTCATGCCTTTTGGCGCTTTGTGAACGCGTATCCTATAGCTCTGCAGTACCCTCTTGACGCAAGCCTCTCCTGGCAGCTCTTGATCCGGCCTCGGCCGATGCTCCCTCCCCTCTCTCGCCCTCTTCAATTCGGCCCGTTTGACCAGGCGATGGTCCTCTATTATAGCCTTTTCGGATCGCTCGATTTTATGCTCGATTGAATGGAGGAAATTGTAGTCATGGTCGATTCCTGAAGGTGTATGTAATTGTGATTTGGGGACGAAGACGGTCGGATCGCGTACGCCGTTGCAGGAGGACCATATTTTATGTCGTTTAGAGCAGGCCAGCGAGCAGGTTTCGACGAGGTCGCGCGGACAGGTATATTTGGGAGGGTCGATATGACATATGCTGCAGAGCGTCGAGAGTTCTGGATCGTCCATGATTGATTTGGGGGTGGGTGGTTGGAGTCGCAAAATATATCCGAGGCTGAGAATCCCTCAGATTTTCTTGGACATTTTTATCAGCCTCGCCTAGCGCCGAGTCCCCAGTCCGGATCACTATCGACCCACTTATTATACTGATTTATTTCAACGTCTGATCTAAATTAATCGATACATATATATGAGATGATAATGTTCTATACAGATGAATGATTGAAAAGCACCTAGAAGTGTCTCATTTTTGTAAACTATAGGAAAGCTATTGGACTCGACGAATATATGGTGCTTACATAAGCATATATCCCCATTTATTTTGCAGCAGCCTCTTTCAACGTCACCCGAGTCATAAACAACCCCATGTTCCGGTAATGATCAAGAGCGCAGGGCTCTCAGTCTCAGGCAGTTGGGCTGACTAAAGATCCATACCTTCGTTAACAATTTCTCGACGACCACTGTCATGGAAAGCTGAGAGGTACAATTTTCTTCAGCTTCACATCAATTTTCAAGCAAGAATTAGAGATATCTGGTGAAAAGGCGGCTACGTGTTCCCTGCCATCAAAACAAGCATTTGCAACGCAAGGAGTGTGTCTCTTTTTTTTAGCACCAAAGGAGAGCCGTTCGATCAACTATCAGGTTACACGCAAGCGCTTGTTCCTCCTTTGCTCCTTAGACCCGAGCGGAATTCTGCTGAGTACAATACAAGCAGCCAGCTCAAGTCACATTTGCAAGCTTTGAAAGTACTAGATTCGATACCAAACTCTTCTTACCATACAGTTCGTTACAAGGTCCTACATTTCCTGTCAATTCCGCATTTGCATGCCTAACGTGTGGTATATCCTCCGTTTGCGAAGATCGTTTGACCTAGGCATTCCCATTAGCACCTTTTCTTCCAAGCGTACTACTCCCAGTTGATATAAATAGCATTCAAAAAGGCAATGGCAACTTACCAGTGATCCAGCCTCCTTCTGTCGCCAGGAAGCGTACTAGGTGGCGCAATATCCGCAACATCAGTCAGTCGACCACCCAGGGCCTGAGACTTATGGAAAGCTACAGCTTCGTCACTCTCCTACGGGTAGAAGAATGCTGTGCAAGTCCCGATTAGCACTGCCCGTCGAGCTTCCCCGATGTTTACAACTTACGAGTATCCAATAATCCATAGGACCGGGAGCAAAAGCATTCACCGAGATCCCCTTCGGTTGCAGCTCCTTCGCAACTCCCCTGGTGAAGTGATCCACAGGCGCTTTAGATCGTGCATAACTGGTATACAACCCCGTAAACGCTCCCAGTAATGCTGTCACGATGGTGATCAGCTTGCCGCCCTCGGACATATGTTTTGCACTAATTCTTGGAGAATGAAGAAAGCAGACTTGGACTTGATGGCAAACATCGAATCGTACTCGGCCTCAGAGATATCCGTAATGGGCTTCTTCAGAACTTTCCCAACGGTGTTGACGACCACATCGATCCGCTGGAAATCACGCAGCACCTCAGAGAAAAGGGTGCTGACGCCACTTGCGCTTGTCAAGTCACCCTGATAGAAACTTTTTGTAAAAACTTGACACTTTCGGTACAATGTCCTGCTTTCCCTTGGCATGCACCAGGCTACAGTCTGTTTTGAACAACGGTTAGATTGTCTGGTGGTATTCTAGAAGGCTGTTTATTATCACAAAGACAAGAATTATGTACGTATATCTGATTATCTTCTCCCGGTTTTCCCTTCATAATGGTAGTAATAACTACCCATATACGCTTAGACCATGGAAAGCAAAAGGAGTCGAGGGGAAGATGCTGAAAATACGGTAGTTTCAATCCGTTTCCACTTTGATTCCCTTGTCCCAAGAACCAATGAACTGTCCTGGGTTTGGTTCCACCGCTGACATACTTCCTTCTGAGCTGGAGTGTTCGAAGAATAGAGGAGTCTGATTGAGGAACGCTGAGTTCAAGTCAATCCAGAGGCATATACGGCGCAGTAATCCGTCGAGCCCAAGCTTAGACAATCCTCCTCTTGCAGATACCATGCCTTGAAGGCCATTCATATCACCATATAAGATTCCGCGTTGCCGTACATTGCTTCGTAGCTGCACATCTTGGCGACCGCGCCAATTATTGCATCGCTGGAGGATCGCGACGGGTCAGCGAGGCCCTCGTGGATAACCCCGATCACCTGTTCTTTTAGCGCAAGTCATCTAATGGCAACATTTGGTTTTCTCTGAACTGAGTACAAATGCAATGCCGACAAAAGTATAATAGTCAGAAATGTTGCGGGGTCCGTCAAGACCAGAGGGAACCAGCGTGTCCGGAGTAGACCTTTGTTGCCAGGTCCGTCGATTTCAGGGATGTCGACAGCCTATCCACAATATCTGAACTCAATTAGAGATGTGCGTGTGCTCCTGACAACAGCTTAAAACTCACAGTGATCGATCAGTTCCAGAAAATACGTTTGCCATGCAACAGCATAGGTATGAAATGGGTCCACACGACCGGCTCCTAGAGGCCCGATGCTGAGATTGAGCCGAAACCCATCCAATCCTTCGTGCCCTGGGCTCTCTTCGAATTGGCATGTGCTTCTACGTTCACCCGGGCTCTCGTCGGTAGTTTCACGTTCACTTGCTGATGACTCGTCGGATGAATATGTGCTCCGCTGTACCATCGAGTTGAACATCTGTGTACGATGAAATTGCTTTGGTCTAGTTGCATGAAGCGCTGCATCTCGAGCCCAGTGATGTCTTGCTGCCTGGGACTTAATTGCCCGTTTATTCGATGGCTTCCTCCCCTCTCCAGGGCTTTCGTAGTTAATAAATTGAAGCTCTAGAATGGGAGATTTGTCGGTTGCTTTATTTGTGATTGATTTTGGCCACGACCCTTTCGCAGTTTCCCATGATAATGGTTGGCCAAGTCGGTCTTTGGGATTCCTTCAGAGAAATGTGGTGTGGTGAAACAAGGTATAACAAGAACAAACTTCAGAGGTGCAGCGGCAAAGTATGGTTAGCCAGGAAACTAGGATTTCTACTTCTAGAGCTTGATGTTTGACCTCATTGGGGAGTATTGTGAAAGTTTTGCTCATTCTGCAAGGGTTACGTGAGTAGTCTTCTGCTCCTTCTGCTTTAGTCTGTGATGTCGTCGATACGGAAAACATTACTGCATACTTTAGCTAAACAATAGCACATCTATGGCACATCTCGTCGTACTTCGTACGGCCCAAAAGCTCCTCAAATGCCGCGTGAAAGTAGAACAATAAACTTGAACCAGTAAAAACCTTAAATTAACTGGAGGACCCTCCGATCAGTACACGTTAGAAGCATGTACTAAAGCCCCTATAGGTTTAAATCCGAACGACCTCTGGGCCTCATGAAGTAATTAGCCCAGCTACTAGATGCGGGTATCGCTGTAGCGCAAAATCGTACATTATCCTATTTGGCAAAGCTGAAAACGAGCGTTGACTACTAGCGCACCACTGTACATTATCCGATTGTAGCAAAGCGTGGGGAGAGAATGGGAATTTCCCGAGTGGGTGATTGCCATTCGAACTGGCAATTGGTATTAGGTGCTTTCAAACGTGATATCGGTGACTGTCACAGTGTTGAGAAGTATTTCCGACTAGAACTTGCGCATTGCATTGCTTTATTGGTCTCGTAAAGAAGGGTGATGGCCTCGAATAAAATGATGTCAATTTTCACTGCAAATCTACAGCCGCCGGTAAGTTGACGAGAATTTTTATTTCAAATCTCAACGAAATCAAGGGAATTCTTTTCAGAACCGCACGTCTATATCTGACGTCCGCTCCGAAACAACCAAATCACAAACGTATCAGTGGTTACCTGCGCAAACAATAGCCCTTCTACCCATATCTCGCTTACCCAGCTATTCGTTTCAGTGCTGGTGATACCGAGAGTGGTGAAAATGGGTGATCTCAGGGTTCCAACTCCAGACGTTTGAGAGCCAGTCTTAGTAGCCAATTTTTCTCGCCAACCTTGTCCTCGTAGGCGGTCAGCGTCTCGGAAACAGCTTGCTGCAAGCCAACGGCTGTCTTCTTGGAAAATTCAAGTCCTCCAGCAGCTTTTATCGCGTGCACGGCGAGTTTTCGAACCTCCAACGGGACATCGTTGCTGACTTTTCGCTGTTGCAGAATGCTCAATAGTTGACCGCGGTGCGCTGAATCCGATCGAAGAGCGAAAATGAGGGGTAGAGAGATTTTGCCCTCCCCAATATCATCCGCGAAGCCTTTTTGTTCGGCATACTAGAACGTGGCAGCGGTCAGCAAAGTATCTCAAAAAGCAGGTTTCCGATAACTAGAAAAGTGTGGCATACTTTCTGACAATCCAAATTCTTGAAATCGTCGCGAGCTTGGAAGAAGCGTCCTGTCAGCTTCATCAAAAGACTCGCGTCCAACTCCTTATGCCTTGTAGCTTCGGCACGCATCAATTCGGCAAGAAGAATGAACAAGCTGCCGGTCTCTGCCCCATCATTTCAGCAACACTCGCGGTAGAAGGGACAAGACACTTACTTCCGTCGACCATAGTGAAGTACTCTTCCTCGGAAGGTATTTCCGTTTGCTGAGTCCAATACAAATCTAGACCTTGACCAATATGCCCATCTATGATTCGCTCTACAAGGATGCGCGAAGCCAAAGGCGACAAGGCCTCCGCTGCCTTCAACGCCTTGAATAGAACAAGGTTGGCTGAGTTTATTGTTTGATTAATACCAAAGACCACATGTGCAGATGGAAGTCCTCGCCTCAAGGAGGAATTGTCCTGAATATCGTCCAACCTGAAGGCCAGTTCAGTGATTATTCGACCCAATAAGTCTGCTCCAATACTTACATTAATGAAGAGTTATGAAGAAGGCCTACGACATGTCGAATGACTGCCAGTGACTTTTCCGGAACATTGTACCAGGTTTCTAGCCCGTCGATCACGGCATTCCTAACCCCTTTTGAAGGCATTGCCTCAATGTACTCGTAAGGCTCCAGAATTATCTAGGACACTTTTAGCCACCAGGTTTCGATTGCCATATTGAGACTTCTACTTGCCTTCTCATACTGGTGAAGCTGCCACGCTTGGGTAGCTCTGGTCTTCGGGTAATTGGAGTTTTTACGCTCATTCGAATTTTGATCATATAGATCCAGGAAGTCATCAGATCGTAGGCTGTCGGGTTGACAAGATCGCTCCTCTTTGTGATTGAGATTCAAATATTTTCGCGGCTCCAGAACAGGATCAATCTTGTTCGCAATGTCCTCGGCGTTCCGGAAAATGGAACTTGCAAGACTGTTAGTGATACCAGAATCCGGAGACTTCGAGCATTCACGTCGTAGTTTTGGATATGAATCTTCATAGTCTGTCTGATAGCGAGCGGTAGTCATACTCCAGGCAAAATTGCCGGCCGTGACGAGATCTAGGAATGCCATCCATTGATGGGTTCTTTCCGTGGAAGCCCCTGAAGCAATGAAGTCTTGCTTTGCCTGGATATACATTTCCTCGCGCGCGATGATTTCTTTTTTGAGCATTTTCTTGGCCTCCTCAGGCTCGATAGAGTGCCATGTCATGAAAAGGAAAATGGAATTAGCAATCACACCCTTACTCCCTCTCGATTGATAATTCTTGTATTCCTTCTCCCATGAGAAATAATCGTTGACCAAAACCCAGGCATCATACGCTGCGAATGTCATTTGATCGGTCTTCTCGGTCTCGTCAGGGCTGAGGACGAAATCCGTAGAGAAGCATAGGAGACTCATAGTCCAACTGGCAGAAGAAATTTTGAGTCAGGTCCTCGGGCTTCAAGAATTGGGCTACAGAACTTACGGGCATCCAGCATCCACGACACGAAACTTGAGGTAATCACTGAGGACGGTGAACTTGATATCCCTGATCTGAACAAAGACTTCAGACATTTCCTTCCACAGCCGAAGACACTCCTTCGCTATCGCCCCGTCAACTTCCATGAGTTCCATGACCATTTTTGCCTATAACTGGCGTCTCTTAACGTGGTCCTTCGATCCGGAGCCGCTTTCTTTGTCCATAGTTAGGCCCTCCATGAGTTGCTGGTTTGCTTCAATGAGCTATTGGGCAAAGTTAACTTAGTCTAAAATATTATTCGGGGAAAATTGTGGACTTGCCTTAGATTCGTCCTTGCTGGCAGAGTACTCGATCACTATTGGAACTCAAAGTTAGGAAATACAAACCTAGCAAAGCTCTTGGTTGTACTCGCCATCATCATGTATATAGGCATACTCGACCATGTAAGTCGTCAGAGCAAGGCGCTCCGGCAAAGCTTCACAAGCGCAGAGCGCAGTGAAATTGCCGACAATTGGGTTGATACAGCCAACGGCATAACTGGACACATCTTTGTTGCGATCCGCATCTGCTCGAGCCTCATTGCTGGATTGCAAGAAGTCCACCTGGCACTGCCATGATCCTGCATCTGCAAGACGAGTTTCGCGATGAATGCGAGGTTTGAATTTGCAGAAATATTCGCCTCCTTCATAGACTTGTGCTGGAAGTGGAACTGAATTGCGAATGAAGTCGTTGCCCTTCATGTTTAAATATCTGGTGGTCGATATATACCACCAAGCAGGCTGGAAGGTAGGAGAGGCGTGTTTGGGCGTTAAGCTTCTTCAGATAGACGATACAACAAACTTGTCTCAAAAATAACTGCAATATCATTAAAAGGGACGTGGGAACCACAATAAATATACCGGGAAAGAGAGTGGTAATAAGTAAATCCTAAGCTCAAGAAGATTGACTTTTCTGCTTAAAATTAGGCCAAGATCTGGATATCCTCTATGCTCGTTCCTGCATACGCTGTGATGTGTGCGCAGTGAGCACTGCTCGCCGGATGAGCTGCGAAGCGTGTTGACCATGAAACAAAAATCCATGATGACGTTGATATCTAATTTAGAAAACGACGAACCGTGAGACCGTCTGCGGGCTATGTATCGAAATCCAGATCCAGCAATTGCAACTGCATATGCGGTCTGCGCGGGGCGGGATCAATTTAGTGAACAGAGTAATATACAGATTCCAAAAGGGAATCAAGTACGAAAATCCTTTCTTTTTTGAAGTCCATGGGGACCAGAACAATTCCCAATTGGGTCAAATTTACGAGTTTAGCAGGGAGTTTCAAGCTTCTGGCCGCTGTCCTTCAGTAGATCGCTCTCCTTCAGCAGAAGAAGCTCGGAATATGGACACCCAGATGATCAATAATTCTCTAGCCGCATGCCATTTCACTAGTTGCATGCCATACTGTAAACAACTAAGGATTTGGTACAACGGCAAGGCTGATCTAGAATGAGGCGTTGGCGCTAGATAATCAGCTGAGCGGCTCAGCCGTAGCCGGAGGGGGCATGTTCTACCTAGAGCAGAAATGATTCGCTTGGTGGACCTCGATTCTTTGAGACCGACAGTAGACATGGTGACAAGATATGCACAAGGCAGCTTCAGAGTAATCATCTACACTTCTCTGCTGACAGAAGTAAAGAAAAAAAACAATAGTCATGAGGATTTCATCCAACTCCGGGTAACGGTAACGTGACAATATCTACGTCAAGCCATCTTCTGAAAGCTGAGCTATACTTCCGGATAGAACTTGAGCTCCCGTGGATATAGCGTAGGATTATGATGTTACTGAAAACTTTATCGTCCTGTTGAAACATTTCACTCCCCATATCACAAAACATGATAGGTCTGCAATAAGCCATCAAAATGATCAGTCAAATACATGGCATTGGAAATGTCCCAGATCTTGAGGAACATTTAGAACGGCAGATGACGTCAAAATAAGAAGCTTCGAATATATAATATGTTACTGACTCAGACTGGCGTTGTCGACGAGCGTTGGAAATCAGAAAATGCTTGTGATATGCTGTAATGACTGGTTCGGCGGTCGTGATGCTCCTTTCTCAACTTTAGTACCAATGTTGCCACTTCTGACTTCGTGATGAGCGCTGCTTATGACCGATGCAGAGATAGAACTGAGGAGATCTTCAACTCCAACAGCCTTACTGAGGGTGGGCCTTTCAGCATTGCCTTCTGTAGACTTGGCAACTCCCGTGGAAGCTTTAGCAGCGGCCTCCTTGTTGATCAAGGGTCCCTTTGGAACTGATAATACCTCATTCATATCGCTCAGTGGTGCCCTCCGTACCTCTCTAATGCCACTTTGACGTACTTCTTCTTCCGTATCAAAAAGAACGGACACTTTATGACCGGTCTTGGCTTCTCCTCCGGAAACCGGATTCTTCTGATCCTCCGCCTCGTGAGGAGCTAATTCTAAGATAGCTGCTTCAACGGCTTTTCTGATTCTTTCTTTGTCATTTGTTGGCAGAGCACCGGTCATCACTGCGGTGGAGTTTTGGAGGAGAGTCCCGGCAAAGGCTTCGGGTTGTTCTAAAGGTATTTTTGCGGCCTCCATTGCTCGCATCGCTACCAAGGCCATTTCGGCTGCGTGAAAGCCGATGATGATCGGACCTGTAGAGCTCCCAAAGTCAGCGTTGGGCCTCTGTTTTTGTTTTATGGTATACAACGCACCAACGACAGGAATCTTAGCGACGTCTACATCCCTCAAGAATGGGCAGGCCTTGGAAACGGTCCCAAGTGCAATTCCGACAGCACCCGCGACTGAACCGATAGGAATTATGATGTTTGGCGGTACTCTCAACAGCGAAGCTTCAACGATGCCCGAGGTAGTATTGGGAAGCCCAAATTGAGTAAAGCCTTCTTTTGCCAGATACCGAACTGTCTTGTAGGCCATGATGAACGATCCGATTGAGAACAAGCCTTATTGAAGAACGTTAGGCTCATTAATTTGCACAGAAATTGGGGACGCGTAGTGAAAAAGATGATTGACTTACTCGTAGGAGAAAGTAGTTTGGGCTGAAGGTTTAGTGGCTGAGACCGTTACCCGGGTCCACGACAACTCAGCACGATAAGTCACCTACAGTGACTTTAGTATTACTAATGCAGACTCGGAACTAACCTTTCCGACATTCTAAGAGTCCTTCTCGTAATTGAATAGCGCAAGCACTGCGTTGACGTCGCTGCAGTTGTAAGAGCACAAACGTACATCTTGCACCTTCGATATAAAAAATCATTACTATTGATTTATTTTGGTGCCTTGAAGATGTCCTACTTTTTGTGGCACATTCAAATGGCCTCATATTCACGACTTCAATGCAAATTTAAAGTAATAAGGGGTTAAATGAATCACTTATCGAGTAAGCGCCTGCGCCGAGTAATGGTACTAATGCCGCATGCTCTCATGTCCGTCGAGGGGTCCTTTGGATATTGTTTAGAACAATAACATGTGTACAGAAACGATATTCAACACACACAGAGCTCGGAGACAGCCTCTCAACTCGTTCTTCTCAAAAGAAAATATCGACCGCCTTGAACCGACGATATCATTCTAAATCGAAAAACTCTCTACGCGTTTAGAGGAGTGCAAACGATCAGGAACGCCGATACCAATCAAAATGATGATCTCATGCATGACAAGAGACATTGTGAATTTCTGTCTTTTCAATAGTCCCACGGAAGATCGGGAAGATCCGGAGTTTGCGCCTCGCTGGAAGCGCATTCTAGATCAGGCGTTTTTCATGGGTCATTTTGCCAAGCAATGCCCCTGGATTTTCACAGCTTTCGACCTGCTACCCAACTCGGTGATTGAATATTTGGCGCCGGACATGTGTGTCATGCAAGAATGGCGAGACGTGCTGCCCCCGCTCTTGACACAAGTCCTTTGCGCTGACGCCTGTAGAATTGTGAACGCCAGGTAGAGCAGGCGATTGAAGACAAGCGCACTTGGGACCATGCAAGAGGACGGCGTGCCAAGTACAAGCTTCAAAGCAACCTTGGAAACCAATCTACCGGATGAAGATAAGACAGTCCTGAGGTTGCGAGGAGAGGGACTGTCCAAAATTGGCGCTGGCGGGGAGCCTGTTGCAGCAGCTCTTATACCAATAATTTTCCACATCTTGGACACTCCCAAAATTGTCGCGAAGTTGGTAACAAAACTCGAGAGCGCTATTCCTAGACCAGATCAGCCTGTCAAGTTCAAGGAGATGGAAACTTTGCCATATCCTGTACGTGCTCTTCATTTGCATGGAGAGACCGCTAATTGTAATTTAGTCTGCTGTTATGAGGTACGTAGGCCTCTGAATGGCGGTAACAATCACTTTTATGACAATCCTTCGCCAGATTCGGGCATGGTGTCTGTACACGTCTAACTCGCATTGCCCCTGACCAGATCATGCAATCCCGCGACTGGACAATTCCAGCTGGGGTAAGCGGATGCCCCTGGCACTCACACAGGCCCTGACAAGATTCATAGACACCAGTGAGCATGACAGCTGCTTTTATCCACCATGATCCTTCCATCTTCTCAGAGCCATACGCTTTTATCACCGAGCGGTGGATGAATCAATCGATCTCCGGCCGCCAACTTGACAACTACCTGGTCTCCTTCGGAAAAGGAACGAGGCAGTGTTTGGGGGTAAAGTGAGTCTCATGTTTTGCTTCCATTCTCGTGCCCTATGCATGGCATGTAGGCGTCGCTCGCTCTCGATTTCTGACCACCTATAGTCTCTCAAGAACAGAACTCTGTCTTACTGTGGCAACAATCTTCCGTCGTTTCAAGCTCGAGCTTTTCGACACTATACGTGAGCGGGATATTAATATGAAGCGTGACTCTTACATGCCATATCCAAGTAAAGAAGCTAAGGAATTGCGAGTAATTGTTAGATGAGAGGAAAACGACCACTTAGATTTATCGGGGCCTAAATATCATGTATACACTAAGTCTTCCCATCCTCCACTTGGAGTCCAGCTCCCAAGATGCTGGAACCATACGGGACAGTAGGTAATTTCATTATCAATGCAAGCAACTACATCAATCTTGTAAATGTATAAACAGATCAAAAAATACTACATTTTAGAGCATCAAATTGAGAAGGCTTTTTTCAAAATTAGACAAGCAACGAATCAAACCACAGGGGTACAAGCCCGAGGACAAATAACACGGGAAAAGGGTAGAGTCCTCAGGATCCATTACACTCTGAGAGAGACATATGCTCAAAACATGACAGAAATCGACAGAATCGCTAAATTCAAAGCAAATAACGATTAGGAATTGTACAAATCCCCTCTATTATGACCAAGCGAAAACGTTTAGTTAGGCTCTCGGCTCGTCAATGACAAGTCTGTCAAGGGCCAACGGTTTTGCCAGTTTAGTGATGGATATTCACCGCGTAGCCATAAATACCGCCTGTCTTCGAGAGATTTTCTACCGGGTGGGACCTGGAAGATGGAAACTCCTGCCGATTCACTGGCCAGTTCTGTGGCAGCCATTCATTGTCTGGAGGCTATTGACTCCCCGATGCAACTTGAAGGCGCGTTTGTGAGGCTTGAAGCGTGGTTCGGACTGGCTAATAGACCTATGCTGACGGCGGTGCTTGAGCTTGTTGTGTACCGGGTCGTCTTGACACGACAACGGATTTGTCTGTCTCATAGGACATGGCTTTATTCGATTGGGTATTGTTGAGTTTGATGTTGCTGTGGTTGTTGCGCCCTCCTCATCAGGGCCTTTGCTAGTGATGGTCGCGACGAGGAAGTAGCCACTGTCGCTCAGTTGGTCTTGCGCTTCCATCCGCTTTGCCATATATCGCCATGCCGCTCTCGCAGCCTTCACCTTCTGTTGCAAAACCTCTGGCTGGTCATTTACAAGTGTCTTCGTACCCAACCCGCGGACAGCTTTGGCCACACCTTCAATTGCATTTAAGCTATCCAGTCTGCCTCCAATTGAAAGATCGATGTCCTCTAGCGGGGGCACGGGTTCTTTCAAACTCAGGATGACCAAGTCCTCAGAGATTTGTCTACAGTTCCAGGCAGAAGCGCCTTGGAGGCTTGGAGAATGCTCACTTTTGGCGATTGTTTTCTTCCGGTCGTTTTCGACCTAATCCTGCCCCAGTCCTGCTGCCCCAGTCCTGCTGCCCCAGTCCTGCTGCCAGCGGGAGTCGACGGCATTGTCTGCAGGAAAAATGAATCATCTACCAAGCGTTAGTGAGACCTGATCATTTACACGACAGAAGGTGTAGTACACGGGTTGGTCTAGAATACCGCCTAAGTTGTCGCTTTGCGCTGGCTTGCTCTTGTCGACAAAGCCTCCCCGCTTGTGTGAAGCTATCTTCTCGGCTTCTCAACTCTGCCCTCACTCTCAATGCTCCGCTGCCAAGCCCGGCTTTTGTAACAAACCTTCGATTGTGGGAAAATCGCAGCGTACAATTCCGAAGATTCCTACGATGGGCTACATACAAAGACAAGCTTCATGTTTCAAGCGTGTTTATACGTCCATGTATCATCAATGAGTAGCACTCTTCCAAGCGGGACTCGTACGGAACATACCACAGGCCAATACAATCATTCAAAATACTACAACCGACTATCAGTCACTAATTGGCTTAACCCAGCGTTGAAAACCGCTTGGCAGTTACTTGAGCATTGTCTCTGTGCAACTTCATACGCCTATTTCCTGTGGTACTCTTAGAAACTCCGCATTTACAATGCCAAAAGGAACGAATCTAGACCGTGCGTATTTCTTCCAGTAAGCTCCCGTGGATGTTGTGGCTGACGGCCGGTCATCGACGAAACGGCAGCGATCTAGGTTCCGATCGAAAATTCCCGTGGTACACTAAAGAAGTGCATTTTTTCTTCGAACCAGCTGGATGTAAACTAATCTTAATCGCCATATCACGTGGAATAGAATATTTCAACCCCCCCCCCCTTAGGCGATAAAACGTTCCAAATATACTAAGCCACGCGACAAATGACACTTGCGGGGCTGTTAAAGATAAAAGAGAGACATCCTCGACTCCAAGGTTCGTGGCCTGCTCAGAAACAGACAGCTGTGTACTTCGTTTTATGTGGCAGTACACGCACACATTGGCTTGTACCCCTGATCGACACCAATCGTCTTCATCTTAGCTATCGGAAGTACGACCTAGCATGCCGGATTCTAGGCTAGGTCCGCCGACGGGAAAGCGGCGATGGTGGCACCCTTCAAATCAAGATAACGTGAAAACCGTGGTACAATTACGAGTTTCGTTCGTCACGGTAATACCGACCACTCAGGGAGTGGTTTTTGGTATTTTGATTAGATAACTGACCATTCAGTGCCTTGCAGAGGACCTTTAAATCACTGCCGCGGTTGGCTGGGTTTGAAACATTAAGTCTCGTCGAATCCTTACTCCCCTCCTGGGTCATTACTCGACTGTCAATATCGCGATATTTGGGTTCCTTCAAATCCCACAAGCGGGATCGATGAACCCGAAGTCTTCGAGGCGTTTGTGACAAGTCAAAAGCGAAAGCCGAAAGTGGCCAGCACGAAGAAGCAACATGCATTGGTGAAGCAATTCGGTGCGACTGTGACCACTGACGGCAGCAGCCAACTCGATCCTCGACCTTTCAAGTCGAGCTGAGAAGAGGGGATTTTCTTCGATGTCTCTAGCCAGCGACGCCGTAATTGGTCGGGGCAACGCCATGTGTGGGCACAGTTGGGCCTAAAGTTGCTTGGTTTTGACGTGGCGTGCTTCTGAAGTTCTGAGTTTGTGGCGGCCTCGCTTGGTCCTCCGGATTGATTGCCCTTGCAAGAGGGTCGTGCGCGGCATTGCAGTTGCAGGACAGCACTAGCCGTGGAAGCCCCTGAATCATGAAGCCTCGAAATTGGTGAAAGGGAAAACGGGCGCCGACGAGGCTCATGCCGCGGGTGGGCCAGCCGATTAGCATTGGCAGATGGTACAGGAAAAGTGTACTCTTTGTGATGAGATAACTTTCTCTAGTAGGATCGAGTTACAGTATCGAGGGTGCCTTTGCATCGCAGCTCGAGTGCAGTGCCGTCTGCAAAGAGATCAAACGAGACGCACCCGTGAACCTGCAGAAGTTTAATACCGTCCACGGGGGTATTTCAGAGTACTCGGCTCCTACTGGCTCATCGGAACAATCTTTTGGGCTCTCCACAGGCCTGCACTGTCACTACCCTAGTTAGTGAGCTACTCTCGGACGCCAGCGCCCCTCTCCACCAGGGCCAGCCCGGCCAGGCACCAAAACGGGGCTTCATCACATCCAATAATCTCCCATATCACGTCCGTCTGCCCAGTAGCAGCAGCCTGTGTCAGCGAAGCTACCCATGGCGTTTCCCAAGTCTGCTCCACGGCCCCCGTAAATCTATGCATCCCTTATTGGAAATACCCCCGTCTGAACTTTCCGTTCCAGTTCAACCTCGAGCCCTTACCTCCTCTGTCCTTTCCTTTCTTCACTCCCGTTCTGCATCTGCATTCGCCAACTGCTCGACACTCTGCACGAGGAGCAGTAGTAGACAGACGGCTTCATCTTTTGCAGTTTGTCAGTCAATAATCTCCGCGGTTCGCCTTCGCCTTCGCCGTTTGCAGCTTGCTGGTTGATGAGCCGCGAACATAGCAACAACTAATCTCAACGCTCAGCACCAATTTACTTCTACGCTCATTAGCCTCATATACACTCTCTTGTCACCTCTACTTCGAATGAACTTGTGAATATTCATCGGCAGGCCAATTGATCCGTATTCCAATCGGACTATCTACAACCTTGACTTGAGAAGAGTCCTCTCTCGAGTCGCAATCATGGGTCCCTCACTTAACAACCACTCCTCTTTTGTCCGACCCCGTACTGGAGACCGCGAAGGCCGTCCGGGAACGCGGGACCAGACCGATCAAAACCTGATCATTCCGAGCAGAACATCATCTCTGCACTCCCGAATCACTCAGCCAATCCCATCTACATTGAATGTTAAAACCCAACAACGAACGCCAAAGACGCTCACACACGCCTATATGGTATGCGGTGTTGGACGTGAACCTTCACAATGGGTTAAGGCTCCGGCCCCGACACAAGGAAAGATAGGACACATGAAGGGGGCTGTGGGACAATTTTGGCTGCCAGAGATACTTGGTAGCAGTCCGAGACTGGAGCAGGACAATGAGATCGCAAGAGCTTTGCATGCTGCTATGAGGGTGAGTCGACAAAGAAAACATTGTACTGCTTCGAATACTAATTGATGAACAGGCTTGCTTTCCTCATGATGTAGAAATCTGCACGGGCCGTAGCCAGCCCCATTGCGTGCACCATTCATTTGTCCTGCAACAAGACTCCTCTCACACGCTTTACGGCATTGCTCTTCGAGTCTGGTCCAGAGCAGATGAGAAGCGCGCCGAGACCATTCGCGACCTGAGGAGGCGCACCGAGTCGGACTTCTACGATTCGGCTGACGAGACTTACTGGATCCCATATTGCTTGTCGTTCCTTTCTAGATACCCACTTTACAACCTTCTGGGTGATTATCTTCGAGGGATGTGGATCCACTGGAACAAGGCTACCAACCTTTTCCATGCTGAGGAGGTATCACGCATCTTGAGTTTCCCTGCACCGAGACTCAATGACCTTGTACGAATCGACATGAAGGATTATGCCCTGTGCTACCAATTCCCCTCCAGCCCGACTGGTTTCCAGAACTTTGCCATGTGGCCATTGTTCTCCTGCTTGTCCGTCCCCAACATTGTGGGTGTAATAGAAGCAGCGCTCTCGCCAACCCGCCGCATCATTTTCGTCAGTCACTACCCGGCAATGCTCACAGTGGCAGCTGAGACAATCCGATATTGTGTTCGCGTTTACGAATGGAGCGGTCTGTATGTTCCCGTCGTGCATGCCCGACATGCGAAGGAGCTTGTTCAGGAGCCGGGTCCATACATTCTTGGTATCACCGTCGAGTGCCGAACCCTTTTCACCGCTCCTACAGACGCTTTGGTTGTCGACTTGGACCGAAATTTTGTTCTAACATCTAGCCCACCCACTGCGCTCAGCGCTGGCCAACGCACCAAGATGGTCACCAGGATGACCCAGGCTCTAAACGGAGATGTAACACCTTCTGGCGTCCCGCAGCACTTGCGATCTGCATATGGGGGCGGAAAATTGGTTCCTGCCGGGCAAATTATCGTGATGAGAGGCGAAGTCGAGTCAATTCAGGACCCTGAATGGTGGAACCAGGATTCTGTCATGGCCGTCATGGATCATGTGTGTGAGAAAATGGTAAGCGTTCAATCTAACCTCATATACCCCGGGGTGGCCTATATGTGCACGTTACTGATCATGTTTCACAACAGGGGAGAAACACCGGCATGAAAGCTGTATTTGGCGGCGCCGTCAAGAAGCCACTCATGACCAAGGTTTCTATGAGACACTTGAACGAGATTGTTCGAGAGCGGAATCAATACTCCAGGGATGCACTGGAAGCTTGGCAAGATTTCATCAACCTCAAGGGTCGCATGGATACCGAGCTCGGTAAGGTCACGAAGAGAAACAACTTCCTTGTTGAAGAGCTTGAGAGCTGGAAGCAACAAGTACGTCGCATTGCAAATTATCGTTGCCAACAAGCGCTAATCAATTACAGTTCCTCAAATTCCAAGCTTTCGCTGAGCAACTCACCAAGGAGACTCAAGATCTCAAGGTCAAGATCGAGAACCATAAGCGTGAGAACAGACGCCTTACCGGTCTCATTGATCAACAGAAGGACGATGCAGCCCGCCTCACCACACGTCTTTCGGGTACCGAGAAGCAACGTGATGATGCTCTCGAGGCACTTGTTCTGCAGCAAGAGATTGCCGAGGAGCTTGAGCGCGAGCGGAAGCGCAACAAGAAGGAGCTTGGTGCTCTGCAACACACCAACTCCACCATTCTCCGCCAACGAGATGAGGCCCAGCGCGTTGTTCTTCACCTTCGCAGCTTGATCGGTGGCCAAGCTCATCACATGGAGCACCTTGTTCACTCCCTCCGTAAGCAGCCAGAAATATCTGACTACATTGAGGAGGGATATATTGAGCCAGAGGACCTCGAGGATATCGCTGAAGAGAGCAAGGTCGAGGAGAACGGAAATGCTGATGCTGCACATGATTCACGTGCCTTGTCACGCGCAAACAGATATAGCAAGAACGGGGAGGATATGACGCCAGACATGGAAGCCAGACTCCGCCACGGTCTCCGCAACAGCAAGAGGTACAGCCAGATGAGCATCGTAGACGTTGCAGATCGTCACCTCCGGGACAAGACCGATGCCATTGCCCACATCATCCGGAACATCAGCGAGCAATGCGCTGCCGCCGTCGAGGGTCTGCAACTGGCTCACGACGCCGATGCCGAGGCCGAAGAGCTCGCCATGAACCGCAAGCGCGGCAACCGCACAAGCACCCTGTCAATGACCACAGCCAGTGATGACGGACACTCGGCTCAAGGCTCCGACATGGGCGACGACAGCCTTCTCCAGCCAAGCGGGCGCGCTTCAAGCATTCCTCCCACCCCGGATCTCATCCACCGGTCGAGCACCGCCATGTCGATCTCTAGCGCGACCACCACCCCTGAGCGCAGCAGCCAGCAGTACAACATTGGTACTGACATCCCGACCAAGATCGTCGAGGATAGCGATGAGGAGATCGAGGGGAGGAGCGAGGCTGAGTCGGAAGTGACTGGCAAGGCGAACCTAATCCACCGCCCGGCCGTGCCCGTATTTCCGCCCTAGGCGGACACTAGGCGTGTTCATTTGTCTGTCGTTTTAGCTTTTGTATTTGTTGCAAGGGGCGTTGATACAGGAGGTTGTTTTGTGCGTTTCGGCCGGCCTCGTCTTTTTATTTCTGTAAGCATGGAAGAACTATGGCTTCTTCAGTGGAGGTGGGAGACAGCAAGATGATCAATAGCAGATGTGGATAAATGCGAAGAAATATTGGATGTGGAGAAGGCGATGGAAGAGTGCTTTTGTGGTTCAGCTCATGCGAGCTGGCGTAACTTTTTTTGATCTTGTAATACCCGGAGTATGAAAGGAAGTTGTGTATATACTTTCGCCCTACATCCTGTTTAGTCTATATATATTGTTATCTGCAACTTTGAGATGTTTGTGAATGGTGTTCCGTGTGAGGTCTGTACGTGGCATACGGAGTCAAGCCGTCATCGCAGCTGTTGCTTCCACTACATCGTTGGACAAGGTATAAGTAAGTATGAGGCTGTGGTACACTCATATCAATGTAGTATTTGAGACTTGTAGGAATTGCACCACTCGGGCTAGGGATAATCTTTCAATATTTGAAGAGGATCACACAGCACACGACCAAAATGTCCATGAGTACTGTTCAAATGTCTGATTACAGCACGGAGCTAGCTCATGAGAGCTGAAATCCTGCTTTCCTGGTCTGTCGAATCCACATAAGGTTTGTTGAGTAAGTGAGACGGGACGCTTGCCAAAATTAGCAGGTGAGGTCATCCCACCACCTCAGGAACAAAACCTCCGCCCACGCCGGAGACAAAACTCCTGCTGAAAGTGCGACAAGCAACAAAACATTTTCTCGTATTCTGAGCCTGCGAGAGAAATTGTGAATTTCAGGTTTTGTGGTTGCGTGCTGTTAGTCCGGGGCGTTTAGTCCGCTTTTCGGCGGTTGTTGATGGGCTTCACTTTCGTTTGAGAGGAGGGGGGGGGTTGCGGAGCAGCGTCCGGGGCCGCGGCGGAGGATAAGTCCTTGCGGAGATGTTGTCCTTGAAATCGTAGATGTGCAACAGAAAGATCCTTTTGGGCTGATGTCAGGTGAGGTGTGATGGATCTGGGAGCTGAATTTGTAGAGTTGTTGAATTGGCAGTGAGAGGACCTCGGATTCCGATGTGTAACGCATCTTTATACTACGGCTTCGAGAACTCAGGGTGTACAGTAGGAAAGCTTCTGCCCAACTATGTGTAGGAGAGACGGCAGATATCTGATATGTCCGCAATAGGCATCGGGTGCGGCTGTATAGCGGCCTGTCCGGAGATGAAGTCCATGTCGATGTGCAACAAAAGTCCTGAGTTAGACGTTCGGGAAGGAGTTGCGTGTGGAGAGGCCTTCGTTTGCAGGCAAGGGAGATGAAGCGATGGCCATAACTCTCGGACTGCAGCCCATTACTGACTTCTGCGGAGAGACACTCCACGGACTGCAGCCCGATGCCGAATTCATTCGGAGAGAAACTCCATGGCGACGTGCAACAAAACCCATCCCATAGATCTCAAAAGGGCAGGTCTTGTGACCTGAATGCAAAAAGGCGTGTGGCGAAGCAGTCCTAAGGGCGATCGAGGGGGGCGGGCACGTGATCCGATGATATCCTCCAGAATTGTTTTCCACAGAACTCCAATAATTTGTCAGGGTCTTTGTGTCTTCGTCTCAATGAAAATTTATTATTAGTCACTCCTGTACTCCTACCTGAGTTTGTTGCAGATCGCGATTTGAGTCATGCCGGTGGTCTGATCTCTAGAGTTATCAGGTGACGAATGAGCCAGGACAGAAACAGGAAATTGTTGCAGGTCGTAGAAAAACGTCAGATGCCGATCATGCCACTGGTGTTTTGTCAGGAGTGTGGGGTATGGGGCAAGTCTCCGGCCTTGCAGGGTCTGGGCTGTGGAGGAGGAGGTAGTGTTTCGTCTTTTGTGGTGCAGTAACGACACGGGATTGACAGGATGGAAGGTGCAGCGTATTTGTGTATTGTATGAAGTGGTATCTCTGTTGTCCCAAGCTACAGTGGCCAGAATTGAAAACAACGCTGCTTGAACTTGAAGATGAGTACTGCCGGCCAAGCCGGAGGCGGATCCGAAACCGAGTGGTCTATGACTTCCTACTGCAAAGAGCCGCTTACCTTCCAAAGCAGTTGCGACTTACCTGGTAGCTTTCCAAATGGACCCAAAGTCAGTTGACTTAAAGTCCAAATTTTTCTGGCAAGGAGAGTGTGAAAAAAAGAGCTTCAAGTGGAAGATCGAAAGGGTTGCTCTTGCCTTATGCATCTTGAGTGAGCATTTTTACCTCACACATTTAAGATCCAGCGAGAAGTTACTGACTTGGCTGCAGGTATTGATGTTTAACTTCGAAAACAAAATCAACAAATAAGAAATTTCTTACTTGAGAACTTTCTTCTGCCGATAACTGTGAAGAGTTGTTTCTAGACCTTGCTCTTTTGGATGATAAGAGGAAAAGTGTGACAACAGATTAGACTTTGAATAGTAAGCTTATGAAGAAAGAAAGCCATCCTTTGAATCCTCTAGAAAGATCCAGTATATGGATATAAGGTACGCGAAATAAAATATATTGAAATGCGTTCACGCGCCACTAGCGAGTCACGACGAAGACTTTTCAGCTGCTTAAAAAACACAGAGTACAAATATTTTGATACCTTTCCTAACAAACAACCTTGAAAAGTTTCAAGAGACTGGGCTCAATGTTATTTCAAATTGGTACATCTTGGAATTTGTTTGCTAGTCGTCGCGTGAGGCCATCGTGAGAAATTTTCGGGATCCAAACCCACAATCCCGGGAAGCTGCTTCAACCTCGTGTAACGTGATTTCTTCACATCACACCAGGTCCCAACCATGGCCGATCCCCTCTCTACCCACAAACTCCCTTCACAAAAGGCCACTCGGTCCCCAAAGCCTAAGCCCGTAAATCCAATCCTCGAGGGCATAGCAGCCTGGCACTCAAAACTGCCCTCGGAAATCTTGGACACCATTGAAGCAACACTAGAAGAACTCCTTTCTTCAGCACCGAAACGATGGGTCGTCTACCCGCCTATGGTCCTCCTACCCTCGGGCGGCTTCAGCGGTAACTGGTCGCCCATCCTCTCCGCCTCGTTCCCTACAACCCATCAAAACGCCCTCTGGACCTCCATCCTCTCTTCTATTTCCAAGAAAGAAGGCAAAGGAACGCTAACCCATCTCGCTATCAACTCTGGGATTCCCTTACATAAAGAAGATGAAGGCGGAAGTGGAAGTGGAGCAGACCAGAACATCCTCAGAACGCCTAGCGGGCTGATAACACTCTACGGCGATTTCGGACCGTCCTTGGATCCGGGGCAGGTGCCATGTGAAATGGATTTCGAGAGGGCGTTTTGGGTGAGCACGAAGCAGAATGGCATTGTGCAGGTTTGGGCGCCTAGGTATACGATGTTCAGCCGGGGGAACGTTAAGGAGAAGGCGAGACTGCTTGGCTTCCACGCAGGTAGAGGGGAGGAGGTGATGGAGGAGACTGGAGCGGTGGATTTGTATG